>PVIU01028449.1:0-18930 GCA_004026605.1 Ondatra zibethicus | reverse complement strand
TGGATGCACACCTTCCTAGGCTGGGATGGAGGGGGGAGGGCCTTGGACTTCCCACAGGCAGGGCACCATGCCATCTTTTAAGGAAGCAGGGGGAGGGAGGAGGGGTTGGGGGGAGCAGGAAGGGACTGGGAGAAGGGGAGGAAATGTAAAAATTTTTTGAATGGAAAAAAATAAAAGAATATGGAAAACAAAGGCTAATTGTAGTCAACATAACATAATTTTGTGACTTATGCGACTCATGATGTTTAATTGTTTGTGTCTTCCTCCAAGAAATGAAAGTGAAGCATTAGGAGAAGCTAATTGACTCATTCAATTTGTCAGACAGTAGGAGCAGAACTGATATTTGGCCCTAAGAAGACTACTCTATAGCACAGACACTTTAATGCTCAATCAGTTCTGACCTTTGGAAGTAAGTTGTAAACCTCTCATAGGTAGAAAACTTAGAAGTGAAGGCCTGTAAACTTTCATTGTGTGTGAGCTTAATGTTTCCTCCCTTAGTATCATAATCACCTACCCAGCAGTAAATAAAGATCACTGTCTCAATTTTTAAGCATCAACTCATTCTTTGAAATATCAAGAAAAAGTAGTATATGTTTCATCCTAACAAGCCTTAATTAGAAATTGCAGTATTTGTGACTTTTTAACCATTATAATGTGATTTCACTTACTACTCACTAATTTCATTTCCAACATAGCCCCTCAAGCCAGCTTGATCTTTCTTTGGAAGGCCATAAGTCAGCAATAATAATGATAATAATTCTATTAACAACACATTTATATACTGTACTCTAAGCCATTTATCCTTCTAAGCACTTGAATATATTGAATATATTAATTCATTTAAACTTCACTGTATCAATTGCCCCCAAATCCAAAGTAAACAGACAAATAAGCAAAAACACTGATACTCAGATTTGGCAAGTTGTTTAGCCAAGAACAAAATGTCAGTCAGTGGTGGCAATCTGGTTTCAGAGTTCATAATTTTAATAACTACACACAAACATTTTGAGAAGGGTTTAAAAGTAGCAAGCAAAAATTGTCATTAGGTTGGTCACCTCTTCCTAGATAGGCTAGCACTTGGTAATTGACATCTTTGTTATAGGTAGTGTAGCATTGTGTCAGTGTGAAGGATTGGGAAGTCCTGTCACCATTATAGCTTGCTTCCTCCCGACACTGGTTATCTGTGAGGATGATAGGTCTCATCCTCTGTAACAGTTCATTGATGTGGTCATCTGAGCATGCGTACTGTTGTGAGAGGAGGGCAGAGCTATGGGGCATGTTGAGAAGAACCAGGGGATAGGACATTGAATTTGGAAGTGTAGGTACTTTCCTTTATGACCTTTATGGATTACTGCTTCAAATGTTTTGCTTGGAAACGCTACACCCTCCAAAGTTTGATTAACCTCTATGGTCTCTGGAGTCCACATAGCTAGGAGAATAAAAATGCCAGGAAACTAACATTCGCTGGGAGAAGTTTCTACCTGATGACTGATGTCACTAAGACTTGATGTATAATATCTCAGTGCCCTGACCCCTAGGGCAGAATGATTTTGTGAAGATGTTTTTCTTTACATTATTCCAAAAACAATATAATATAGCAACTATTTATATGCCTTTTATATTATATTAAGTATTGCAAGTAATATAGAGATGATATATAAAGTATAGAAGATACACAAGTTCCATGCCATTTTTAATAAGTAACCTGAACACTCAGCATTTTTTCTTTATTTGGGGGAAGGGAATGGGCTCCTGGAATTGATAATTTCTCCTAACATTCTGAGGGACATCTGCAAGTAAAGAGATTTATTCTGAGAAATCTGTCTGTGCAATCGTGGGATCAGAAAAGTATCTAAAATCTGTAAGAGAGTTGTTCATCATGGATGGAGGAAAGTCAGGTGGTGATGGCTTATGCCTTTAATCCCAGCACTCTGGAGGCAGAGGCAGGTAGATCTTTGTGAGTTCAAGGCCAGCCTGGTGGCCAGAGTGAGTTGCAGAACAGGCTTCAAAGCTACACAGAAAAACCCAGTTTCTGAAAACCAAAAAAAAAAAAAAATAAAAATAAAAGATGGAAAGAAGGAAAAGGGAAGAAATAAAGGAAGGGAAGGAGGGAGGGAGGAAGAGAGGAGAGGAGAGGAGATTTGATTTAGAGAAACCTTATATTTTCTCTTGAAGGTCTTCAGCCAATTGGGTAAAACTCACCCAATTATCTAGTATAATCTCCCTTGCTTGAAATTATCTTCTTGTACACTTTAATCACATCCTTTACAGTCACACTTAGAAAAGTATTTGAATAACTATCCTTCTATTTGGTTGCCTTCTTTCCCCTGTCTCACTTCCCATTAAGTATTTTCTTGGAGTTTTTTTTTTTTCTTAAATAAATCCTTTGTATTTGAATTCTCATTTTTAGGACCTTTTCTTATAGAGTACAAACATCAAACAAGAAAAACATCGTCTTCATGTTTCATCTTTCTTGTTAAAATAACTTGTGCAGGAAAACTCAAGAGTTTATCTTTCACAGGGGCTAGAAAGCTGGCTGCAGTTAAGAATTTGCACTGCTTTTGGAGAGGAACTGATTGCAGTTCTTAGTCTGTAATTGTTACTTTTAGGAGGGAGAAAGAGACTAAGAGGAGATGGGGAATGGAAGGACAGGGTAGTTCAGATGTAGAATGAATAAGACTATAATGAAGCATGAAGTTCATTCTCTGTATAGTAATGTAAAATTAGTTTTAAAAAGAAAGACTCAGAATTTTGCTTTATTTCCTTTTTAATTCTGAACCTATCTATACAGTAATAACAAAAGTCTTGATAATGGTGACTCTAACTTTAGTTTATTGAGGTCCTATTATGCACCATATTTTTTTTTTTTGCATTGAACTAACCAGTGATAGAGCCCAGACAGAGAGCACATCTGCACTGAAGCCTGGGGTCTTTCTACTTCAGTATTGGCTGCTGTTTTTTCAAGGCTGTCTTGACTTTTATATTCATTCTAGTATCTGTTGTCTTGCCATGGAAATGAAAGTCACCTTCCCTCCTAATCACAAAGGTCTTTTTTTCTAGTTCTGAATCTTTGCTCACCTTTTGTCCGGATCTACTGCATTAGTCTTCTGCTGCCGTTGACTGTCTGTCTCCTGCTTTCCAATTCATAATTCACTGCCCCAAGCACCTGCTCTGACTACTTCCTGTCACTCAACCTGACAAACCTTGCCTGATCCTTATCTCTCTTCTTCGTCTGACCTTGTATTGTAGGTGTCTTATTATTTATGCCTTGACCTACTTTCAAGTCTGCTCTTAATCATGAGCAGTTCTTTAAGATTATTGCTGGGGGACAAGATGTGAATTAGAACTAAATATGATGGCACATATACAAAACGTGGGATCCTAAGAAGGGGCCATGTGGTTAAGAGCATGTGTTCTGGCAGGGGACCCAGGTTAAGTTTCAAGCATGCACATGATGACTTGTGCCCATCCATAACTTCAGTTTCAGGCAATTTGATGTCCTCTTTTTTGTCTCTGTGGGCACCAGGCCCACATATAGTACACATATTTACATGAAGACAAAATACTCATAGCCATAAAAATAAAATAAATAAATCTTAAGTTTTTGAAAATATATGATCAAACCTATCATTTTTGTGTGGTAACTTAAAATTTTTTTAAAGAAACCTGTTTTTAGGGATCTACCTGCTCATCAATGATGAATTCCCCCTAGATCTGACTCAAATATCACTTGGTAAATCCCAAAGTAATTTTCACTTACTTCTCCTGAGGCCCAAAACAATTTCTGTTATAGTTATGCATCAATATATCTTATACATTGGCATTCTGCATCAGACTATGTGGCCCATGAGGACAACAAGATTTAATTCATATAGCTTTATTCATATGCGTAACACTCACAGAAATATTTATGTGGGGAAGAATTGGGGAATTACTTGCAATGCAATCCCTTCACTGATTCATACAGTCTGTATTCAAGTTAATAAATTCAGAAGTATTTATATTCTGTTGAGGAAAAGTACTCTTTTGCATAAAATATTACTACTAATGAAAAAGAAGTAATGTTTTGAAGATGCAAATTTTAATTTAAATAATTTAAATAGATTCCATCAAAGTATGGCTTACACTGAAAATTGATACAACATGAAATGCTTTTTGAAGATTTATATAATCTTTGATACTTTAAGTTCACCATATTCAAACGGTGAAAGATGGTTCATTAAAAGCAAGAGCCTGTCCAATGAAGAGCCCTTAGAAGGTGGTTTACTCAGGCTTGGGTGGGAGAAAATTTAGCAGTGAGTCTACAGCTCCTACCTGACCTCGGTAACGAGAGTCTCAAAGAAGAGGCAAGAGAAGGGGGAGAGGATAAAAGGCTCTTGAGTCCCCTATATGGGATGCCCATATCACAGTCTTCTCCCCAAGGTTCAAGAATCTTCGTGGAAAAGGAAATGAAAGAATGTAAGAGCTGGAGCTGTCTGGCCTCACCGAAACTGCTTTCCAGCTTCAATAAATAGGGCAGTCACACATAAGAACTCATAGTGATTGTGACAGTATGCACAAGCTATGCACAGACTGAAGCCAGAGAAATTCTTATTCAGAAGCGGGGGGCAAGAGAAACATGTAGTCCCACCCCTAGCTGGAGATCTAGTGGCACTTGATAATTGTTAGAGAAGGGACCCCTGGTAAATACAGTCCAGAACAGACCTCACACTGGAAAATATTTGAGCAACACAAATTGGAATCTATGAGTTAAAAAAAAAATAGAGCAAAGATGAAGCTGGTTCAGTAGAGACGTGGGGGTAGATCTGGGAAGAATTGAGAAAGCGGTGAATATTATCAAAATAAAATGTATTATATTCTCAAACAATTAATACAATATTTTAATGTATTTGTTTTAGACTGAAAATGCCCACGGTTCAATATCAACAGTGAATGAGCATTGAAATTCAGGTAAAATGTGAATCAAACTGTATGCAGTATGATTGACTACACAATAGGCAAGCACAAATTCTCAGCTTATGTGTATTACCATATCGACCTGTTTTACCTGAGTCATTCATTAGGGACAAAGAGAAATTATGCCATTATATCTGTAAAGTTAATCAAACACAGTTATGTGCCACATACTGACAATGCTGTCAGCTTCTACTCAATTATGGATAAAAAATGGACCTGCTTGCTACCATCCCCATAAGTGGGCTTATTTTCCTATCCATAATCACCCGAAGTCTCTGTAATTTAAAGCCCTAATTTTCTGCCCTCGTTTTCATAAAGACTGTTAGAACTGGCACAAAACATTCCAGTTGGTAAGTAATGTATAGTACCCTTGGCACGTGTAAAGATTATTTCATCAATTATAAAGAAAAACTATAAAAGTGGCCACCTATTTTTTTCTAATCCTATGGAAAAGGTCATAGGTGGCCATTTAAAATTATTTGCTTGCAATTGACATGCTCAGAGTTTTGAGTAGCAAATCTTTTTCCAGCCCTCTAAAGCAGCTACACTTAGGCCTTTCATCCACAAATACAGCATGACTGAGTGCTATCTCCTTGTTAGCTTTGTTTTCCATACTATCTACTTACTTTCTACTATGGAAGATGAAGATTCTGCTCTCTTCGACAGCCCTTTTCCACATATAGGGGAATGATCATCTTAAATTCTTGAGATTTTTTTACCCTATCTTTTTTATTTTAAAACTTTACTTTTCATTGTACATACCAACCTTAGTTCTCCCTCCTTTCTTTTTTCTTGCCCTCTCCTCTCCCCCCTTCCCAGCCTACCCACTCAGAGAGTGTAAGGCCTTCCTTGGGGGAGTCAACAAAGTCTGGCATACCAAGTTGAGGCAGTACCAGGCCCCTCTCCCTTGTATCAAGGATGAGCAAGGTATCCCACCATAGGGAATGAGCTACAAAAAGTCAGCTCATGCAGCTGGGATAAGCCCTGGCTCCACTGTCAGGGTCCCTCCAACAGATCAAGCCACATAACAGTCACCCACATTCAGAGGGTCTAGTTCCATCCCATGCAGGTTCCCCAGCTGTCAGTCCATAGTTCGTGAGCTCCCACTAGCTCAGGTCAGGTGTCTCAGTGGTTTTTCCCCATCTTGTTCTTTTATTTGAAAAGGGACTCTTGAAGTCAAACTCAGGTTAACAAAAGAAAGGGGAGCAAATGCTTATTAGCATATAAACAGGAAAGACTAAATAGCTCTGAACAGGTACTTTCAACAAAAATTTCTAGTACTTTCAACAAAAATTGTAAATTACTGAAATCAATGGCAAAACAAAGGAAGAAAATTTTGAGACTTTAGGGACCTCAACTTGGGTTAAAAGCAATTTTAATTGGCAGAGAGAAGCTGCTTAGCAAAATTTGTTCATCTCCTTTTCTCTGGTACCAGGACAAGAAGGGTCCAAAAGTTGCCTCCTGTAGGTTAAGCTTCTTTCTTGTTAGAGAAGTGGGCAAGATACTGTTAGTATTTGAAAACCTGTGAACTGCGTTTTATGCAGGAAGGGAGACAGAGAGCACTCCTCTAGCTGCTACCTCTTAATTGGCCTCAGCTGAACCTTCCTTCATTTTGGGGAGAGGGGTATTTTACTCCCCCTACACCCCAACACAAGTCAAATTTAAAGCTTACACTTTCTATTTGCTATTTTCTCCACCTTACTTTGCGGAAAGATAGGCTTTCCTTTTTTCACTATTATTACAAATTTCACATAATTCCATGAACTGTACAGTTGTCATGCTTAAATTTTGTATCTTATAAAATTGATTATTTTTCCCTTGGAATTAATGATTTTTTTTCTCTTCATGTTTTCTTTGGCCTCTCTGATCAAGCCTTTTCATAGTCAAAAATGAAAATGAAGGTGGGGGCGTCATGGTTCTGATGTTTAAGATTTTCATCCTTGGGCCTAGCCCTACAAAAACGTATTACGTCAGGGTCTCTCAAGTTTAAGTTCACTACAGACAGTACATTAATTTGTTTCCTGCTGCCAATAACACAATACCATAGGCCAAATTTTAATAAAATGAGGTTTATTTGGGCTTATGGTCCTGGAGGTGAGACATCACGCATGCAGTAATCATCCTGTAGCTGGCAGCGTCCTGAGAGGGCCTAGAGCTGTAAATGGCAAGAGACAGTGCAGGAGTGGGGATGGTTTCTGTACCACTCTCTCTTTTAACAAAACCACTAGAATTTACTCATAGGGGCTTCACCACAGCAAATGTATTTAATCTCAATCATCCCAAAGGCCTCTCCTCTAGACAGCACAGTCACAGTAAGTTCCCACCCTCTTAATACTTCAAAAATAAAGTTAAGTTTTAATGGGAACCTTGAGGATGCAATCAAACCAAAACCACATAATATATAGGATGGTAAAATTTCTAGCCTTTGCCACAGACTGAGGTAAGGATTTATGATTTTGTTTTACTTTTTATTTATGTATCATTATTGTTTCAAATTTATGCATGATCTGTGTTTTCAAGTGCAAGTGTGCACATGCATGTATGTGGAAGTCGCAGGGAAGCTTTCAAGAGCGAGCCCTCTCCCTCTAGTGTAGAACACAGGGATTGAATCGAGATGGTCAGTGGGCAAACCAGTGCTTTTAACCACTCAGTCATCTATCTAGCCTTGATAGATGTGAGCTGATCTTAAGTGCAGCTCATACACTCCATTGATGCAGGAGAAACTTAAAGGAGTAAAATTGATGCTATAAAGGACTTACTAACAAGCTTGCTTAGGAAATAGTAAGTTATAGAAAGTAGAATTTAGCTCAATATGACTGGAAGATAAATATTATACTAACAAGACTTGTTATAAACTGTGAGAAAAAAATATGTATCATAATTAAAGTTGAAGGTTCATGAGAAAGTTCTCGCTAAAGTTTAATCACCAATATTTACCACCAATTAGGCTCCATTCCCATAACAAAATGAGACATCCCTGATCTAGGATTGACATTAGGCCTATCCTGATATCAAAGACCCCACCTCTAGCAGGCAGCTCAAGGGGGTAGTGCAGGATCACAAGCATCATTAAATCCTTGTCTGCCATTAAGTCCCCTGGGCTCTCATCAGGAAAAGCATAATTCTGCCAGGTGAGCGAGATGAGCGTGAGTAACAAGTATTCAGAAAGAACAACACTAGTGTACCTGAGACTGATTCTAACAAAACTTCTCTGTGTAAATCTCCCATCTCCCCAAGTGGGCAGATTTGCAGTTTCCTGTCTCTGTTTAAACTGTTCAAAGTGTAACCTGGGGCTGAGACCTAAAAGAGATTTAAGGATAGCAGCCAGCGTATATGGAATGCAGAAGCCTAAGATGCACGTAAGTTAGTAAAATCTTTTATTCAGTGCCAGCTCCTCCTTGAGCATTAGCCAGAGCCTGATGAGTGCTATTAAATAGCTTCATTAATCTCTAAGTGTGTGGAATGATTTCTCACTAGGAAGGCATATTATTTCTATAAATATAAACCAAGTCTCTTCATTTCCGACCTACTTTCCATCCCGGGCAAGCCCCACTTCTACTCCTGAACCTTTCTGGGCTGCTCTGATAAGATGGCATGTGTGCATGGTTAATGCTGATTGTTAATTTGGCAGAACATAGAGTCATCCAGAAAACAAACCTCTGAGCATGTCTATGAGAGCCTCTAAATTTAATTAATTGAAGGAGGAAGAGCCAGTCTAAATGTGGGTGACATCATTCCAGGGGTTGAGGCCCTGGAGTGACTGAAAAGGATAAGATGACCTGAAAACCACATTCAGCACTCTGCTTCCTGACTGTGGACAGAAGTGACCAGCCACCTCATACTCTTGTTACCATGCCTTCTTCACCATGCCTTCTTTCTCCTCAACCTGTGAGGCAACATCAGCCCTCCCTTCCCTGAATGACTTTAGTCAGGTATTTTGTCACAACAATGGGAAAGGTAACTGATATAATGTGCGTCTGTGCTTTCCATACTATAGACCCAGGCAGCAGCTTTCTCTGCTCTATTGGACAGCTTCCTTTTGCACAATTTTTCCAACTTGTACATTTCAATTGCATCAATTTATTTCTGCACTTATTCGTTTATTTATTTAACTGTATGTGCATGCACACATGCCATGGCATGCATGTGGAGGTCAGAGGACAACTTTTGGAAATTTGCTTTTTTCTTCTACCTTGTGGGTGCAAAGGATTGAATTCAGGTCATCATGCTTGGTGGCAAGCACCTTTACTTGTGGATCCATCTCACCAGCCCTGGTTTGTACATTTTCACTCTTGTTCCTCTCCTTCTGCTTCCATATTTAGTGCCATAACCCTTTCACCCCTATACTGACAGCATAGTGGCTTGGACTAGAAAATGGTAATTAGTCCTTGTATTTGGTTTACTAGATTAGCATGACTCATGAACAATTTTTATCTTTTGTGAAATTTTTATAAATGTATACATTTATAACACATTTTTATAAATGTATCTGTTGCCTATGTACTCTCTAAATTCACATTTGGAAGTCTGAAATGTAGGAGAAGAAGTGGTATTCCATGTTATCTTTATAATTTATAACCCTAGTCCTAACTCAAAGAGGAAAAAGAAGAAAAAAAAATCAGACAACCCCTCTCCTTTGTATATCAGAGTAACTTACTTCAAAGATCCTGAGAACTTTGAACAGTGACGCAGAATGGTTTGTCAGGGTTAGAGCTGTAGCTCAATGTTAGAGTATGTGTTTACCATGTGCAAAGTCCTAAGTATGATCCTTGGTACATATTTAAATAAATAAATGAATAAATATTGTCAAGTCATCTTTTATATTAGCTTATTCCTTTTGGATAGGAGAGTTCTAGTCAAAATATTGTGTCCTTATCATGTGAGGAAATAAAAGGCAGGGGTCTCTCTGAACAGTACCTTCTCCCTTAGTCTGCAAGGCAAACATTGGATTGCTATTTTGTCCATGAGCTATTCAACTGACACTACCTTTTGGCACAGGACCCCAGGCCCAATAGTCCCAAATAGGTATCCATGTGATAATAACACTAGCCTGATTGGAGACTTCTGAGAAGCATTTGATATTGGGACACCTACTTTCTCAAACTCTGTGATCCCCTGTGACTGTGGTGTCACAGTTTTTCTTTTATTTAATATTACATCCTTCCTAGTTGCTGTGAGTTTTTGCAGTTGGTGAGTGTCTGCTAAAACCCAATCTCAGAAATCTGCAATTTCACCTAGTTACCCTGGAAGGGTAAAAACATAAACTTATGGGAGCACCTACATCGAGTAACTTCTTTCACAACCCACCTATGGTACTGGGACCAAGGACAGTCACCTGGACATTCTTTGTAGACTAGTTTCTACTGCCTAAAAGTCTATTTCTATGACATGACTTAAACAGATACATGTTAATTCTATTATTTGGTGTCAAAGCAAAGTAGTAGCATCAAATTACATTTTCACCAGGTAAGGTAAATGAGAAATGGATATTAAGAAGCTAGTTTAATAAAGCTGCTGAAGTTGGTGTCTCTTGAATAAGCATGTGAGGTTTGTATCCTGTATTTATAGTCTATCATCTCTATGGCCTGTCCAATTTCTTGTCAGTCCAAGTGTGTCTATTTCCCTTGCATATACAGTGACAAAGATAGTATTGTCTGTGCCAACACAGGGCTAGAATTACTAAACTTTAGTGGCCAAACCCTGCCCCTCTATGATCTGGATCAGAAGTTCCATAGTGGAACCTAAGGATGTGCATTTTTAATCTAACAGTCTCTCAAAAGCTGCTTCTGCTTCTCTGGAAAACAAATTTTGAGATCCATGCCTATAAGGCTGTGTGGAGACAGACTGAGGGAACATCTGCAATGGCCCAACCTTGGGGCATAGAAAATGTTCCAATTGTTAAATTGCCTGTGCTGTTGTTATTGGAAAATCTGTGCTTTTTCACTTGTGATCTCTGAGTCTAACATCTGTGCTTTAAAACACTTTCAGCAATGAATAAAAGCAGAGAGGAACAATAACAACTAAAGAACAGATGGCTCTAGACAAATCCTATGGACTAAACTGAAGAATACCTGACCAGTCATAAAAACTCACAAAAATTTTGGAAAATGACAAGAAAAAGAAACACCCTCACAGAATGGCAAATAAGACCAACTGCATATTTTTAACTTTTTAATTAAAAGAATTCATGCTTTTTTATTGTTTACCCCTTTCCCAATTCCTCCCAGATCCACCCAATTTTATTCTCTCTCTCTCTGTCTCTGTCTCTATCTCTCTCTGTGTATGTGTGTGTGTCTCTCTTTCTCTCTCTCTTTCTCTCTCTCTCACACACACATTCACACACACACACACACAGACAAAAACCAGCTCCATTTGTGATCAGGCCCTGGTCTTCAGTAACCTAGCTGAGGATTCCACTTTTCTAATTTCAAGGATCAGTGTGGGGCAAAGAGAAGTATGGACCAACTGTTTCAATTTCTGTTGCTTTGTCTCATTGAGAAATGCATGCTTCATACACCAAAATAGTCTTCTGACCAGTTGTTTTAACAACTTAAAAACTTACATTTTCTTCATGACAAGCATAACAATTCCACTGATGTGATATTAGCATCCCTCCTTTTTTCCCAACTCCACCCACGCAAAAGGTGACTCCATGGAGCCTATATCCAAGAAAATGCAAAAGTTGTAATTAGTAGGGATTTTAGAATCTTCTCTGTATTTCTCACTGTTGTGGTCAAAGTAGATATAAGTTATAATCTAGCTAACATTTCTGAGCACTTATTATGTGTCAGAACTTGGGGTAGGAACTTATGCAAATGTATCTTCTTAAATACTCACAATAACCAAGTCTTGTAGACTAAATCACGGTGAAAGAGTGGAGTGAAATTTGCAGGAAGCAAGGAGCCATCAGAACTCTCTCCTCTCTTATTTTCCATGAGTAATTTGATATTTAAAGAAAAACTTGTTTGAATGTCACATCTGCACATTGACTGTCACGCTATTTAATATATTTCAATGGCTCACAAACTCTTGCATGCATATCAATTAATAGAAAAATTGTAATTTAAAATCAGACATACCGTGTCTTTGGTTGACTCAAGAATCTTTCAAAGACATTTTAAACTATAGGGAATTTTTACCTTAAAAGCTAATTTCTAAAGTGAGACTTTTATGAACATGTTAAGTCAAGAAACACCTAACTATCTGAGTTCTCTTGTAACTTTAGTTTTTCTTTAACAAGATAAAGGAATGGACTGCCATCAGAAATAAAACTGAGACTTCTAAAGGATGGTTCTAAGGTCCATTTGACCTAAACATGAAGGAAGTTGATATTAGAGTTATTTTCAACAAAATTTTATTTGACATTGAATATACTGCCTTAGTTGTTTTGATATGGCAGTAAGTAATGTATAAATTGTAACTTTTATGGCGTATAGCCTCTGAAGGCTTATGTATGTGAATACTTAGTCCTGAATTGAGGAGACTGTTTGGGACCGATTAAGAGGTGCGACTTTGTTGGAGGACAGTTGTCACTATGGGTTTGAAAAGACCATACTATTACCCATTAGTTCTAATAACAGAATATATTCATAATATATTTCATCATATGCAAGAGGTAGAAAATAACTGTAGGAGTGTTATTTTTTTAGGGAATTAGGTAAGGTGAATGTACTCAGAGAACAGATTTTTAGAAATAAAGTGGAAAAGTGTGTTTTGAATGAAAGTACATGGTCAATTTGATTTATGAAGAAGGAAGATCTGGTAACATAAAATCTGTGAAATGGTCATTAGATTTAACAATAAGGTCACTGGTATCCTTGAAGTTATTTTCTACTTTCTTTCCTTCCTTCTCCCTTCTTCTCTTTCCTTTCCTTCTTTCCTTCCTCTTTGTGTTTTATGTATTTATATGTGATACAAAATCTTATTATGTAGTTCAGGCTGACATGATCTTTCCTTATCACAATCTTCATGATCCTCCTGATTTTCCTTCACTTCAAGCGTTGGGATTAAAAGTATGTGCTACCACATCTGTCACAGGACATTTTCATGGGCTTTGTGGGCCTGGAAACCCAATCAGAGTAAGCTCAAGGGAAAACAGAAGAAGAAAGTAAATAAAAAAGAGGTTGCCATGGAATTTTGTTATAAATGGCTACAAAGAAATGATACAATATGCAGAGGATGATGAATGGAGAGAAACACACACATTTACATACTGAGATGATTGGTGGAGTATAGATGAAAAATTGATGATATAAGTGAAAATAGAATAAGTCTCAGAAACATGCACTGGAGTAAATTTTCCATAGTGACAGTGCACAAGCATGTAGAGGGCTTGGCCTTTTGAAAGTAGCCCATTCTCGAACACAGAGGACAGTGTAGACTAAAGGCAAAGACAGTGAATAATGAAGGCGAATCTGATGGGAAAATATATGCATGCAGTAGCAATTACTAAAAAAAGGGCTATGAATTTGAGTGAGAGCAGGGAGGGGTATATGCAAGGGTTTGGAAGGAGGAAAGGGAAGGGAGAAATTTTGTAATTAAATTATTAATCTCAAAAATAAAAGAAAATGAAAATTCTGCTTAGAATGCTTATATTTTTCTCACCAGTTAAGAAGCAAATCTTTTCCCCGAGAAGAAAAAGGAAGGCAGCAGCTGTTAGCATGTTGAAAGCAAGAAAGGCATGAGAATAATCATTTAAGATAATAGGAGAATGAATTGATTTGGGAAACTGTTATACTTTCCCAGCAGCTCAAAGGGGTTCACTGGAAATCAATATGAATATGAATTGCATGGGGTGAGCTGGCTGGAATACAGCCAGTTTCCAGACTGGCAGGCAAAATGGAGTCCTGCAATGTTAAACCTCTAGCCAAGGGCATACTAGTTTATTTCCTGCTTTATGTAACCTATTTCGTAAATGTCTGTGACCTTTGCCTTGAAAGAAAGTTGACATCCACTCGCAGTGATGGTTTGCATTTTTGCATCAATCACAACACTCCACTGTGACAGGCAAGTGAGAAGGGAATGGCACAGTCACATTCTGTCAGGCACATGGCCAATATTGTGAAGGCAGAGACCCTCTATCATTTTCAAGAATGAAATAAACAGCCTTGCCTCTTGGATGTGGATGTCATTTTGAAAGGGCCTTCAAGGCAACAGATCTAAACTCATACTGGGTTTTACCCTCCTAGTTCATCAGCTGACTATCCATTTAGTTTTCTAATTACCATTAGGCTAATACCCATGTGTGAAAAAGCTGCATTTCTGCTTTCCTTTTATGTTTTTTGATGGTTCCTTGTTTCCTAAATAGGAAGTTTTGCACTCATAAGCCTGACAGAGAGAGAAAATCTTTCTGTTCTGCCTTTGACTCATCTTCTGCTTATATCACTCTGTCTTCTGCCAACCTATTTTTAACCTATTCTTACCTACCTTTTGTTTTATCCCATGTCTATCTTAGTGTGTCAGATGATTACATTATGAAGTAATTCAGGCTTCTGAGATAAGCAAAGTAATTTATGTACTCTTTGTTGTTGATGATGATGATGTTTTGAGACAGGATTTCTCCATGTAGCCCTGGATGTTCTGGAACTGGCACTGGAGTGCCAGGCTGGAACCTGGAACCAGGCTGGCCTTGAACTCAGAGATCCACCATGCCTCCTGAGTTTTGGGATTAAGAACATGCACTACTCTTGATAGCGGAAGCTTTGGGCAATTTATACTAAAGCATTTGCTATAAATTAATTAACCCAGAGAAGGGTTTTCTTGCCTATATGCTAAGACAGTCTGTCAAAGCCATTTCTTATTACACAGGTCTATGGCTTTTGATATCTAGGTCAGAACATATCCTAGGAGAACTTAGGAAATCTTTCTTGCCAATAGCTCACCTGTAGCTATGAGATATTATTGTCTGGTTTATTTTAACTAAAATTATGTTAAAAACAAATAAGTAAATAACAACAAAAAAATCCCATCAGTTTTACCACTGTATAAGCTATGGTCCTCCAGACAACAAATGTCAAGATATAAACAGAATATGTTACTGAGAATAATAATAGAATAGAGCAAAAGATTGTAGTAGGACTTGATATCTACCTGGATACAAGTCCAACCCATGTAGAAAGAAAGAGGAAAGAAAGAATACGGGGAAGAGAAATGGGGTGCAGAGAGATACAGAGAGACAGAGAGTCAGAGACAGAGGCAGAGCCCAGATGGCAGCACATCGCTGAGAATAAAGACTCAGTGAGCCCAATAGGGAGTGCAGAGCAAAAGATGCCTATCACATATGCTTCATGTTAGGCAGCAGCAGCCCAGCTCTAGATGTCATTTGTACTTGATCATTGGGTAGAATATCCTGGAAATAGTAGAGCCTCAAGAGGAACACTGTGGTAGACATCCAAGAAAGGATTCTGGACTACTGTTCTCCCAGCAGGCTCTTTCCTGTAGAGCAATCCATGTTTGCACGTTCATGACTGCCACAGTCTGCATTATTTGTATTACCAATCTAGACCTATTCTTATTTTTATAGTCATAATCAACAGAGTTAAAATCTTCTGAATTTCCCTAAATTTTAACAAGGACTTGTTTGACTCAATCTATTCCCTATCTACTTTCCTTTTGCTCTCCACTTGGTTATTTGATACTCAAAACTAAATTACTCAAATAGTGTTTTTTTATGCCAGCCCCCATACCCCTGTTCTCCTTATATGCCCCCATAGAATTTGGCAATACTTTCAGTGAAGCATGTCTAATATCTGAGTCAGGTATTTGCATGTAGCTCGAGTGTTAAATTTTAAAGCCTTTAGAGAAGGGAACATATTTCATTCCCATCATTATCATGGTTCCAAAACTGTATGCCTATGAATTCCAGAGTACTTCAGTGAAGTCACAAGGGGCATCATGAAGTAATTTATCTATCCAAGAAAATAAAATAATACAATATGAACTACAACTGTTAAGTTGTCTAGATATAACTATTTAAAAAAGCCAAACCATTGGTTATTTCTCTTGGCATACTGTTGTCATAACAAACAAACAAACAAGCAGACAAACAGACAAAAAACTGAAATACTAAAAACTCTAGGAATTGAGAGAGTCTTGAAAATGGCACCCTCTGAATGCACATAATACTTGGAACATAACATCTGTTTAGCAAATGACATGATATGATTTTAGATGATTAATTTTACATATTCCTAGCACATATACACACAGTGTCAGACATTCTTAAATGATTTTTATATATTGTGTCATTTGTCCTTCTAACAGTCCTATAAGGCAACAAATATTATTTCTTTCATTTTGAAGATTTATCTAGGACATGGCCAGATGAAGTAACTTTTGCAAGGACCCACCAGTGAAAAAAAATGTTTAAGAAATGTTTTTAAAATGTTCCAGAAATATTGCCTAGTGGGAGAACTTACATTTAACATGTGTGAGATCCTGGGTACTATCCACTGTATCACAAAATAAATTAAAACTAGGTTGCCATACCCATATACCCTACATATAAATTCTTAAAATTTTTCAAAATTTCAATTGATGAAGTTGCTAAAAAATAACAAAATCTCATTCATATTTTTCCTACTGTGCTTGTGGTAGTTGCATTAATTGATTCACATTGGGAGAGCAGGAGGGGATCCAGACCAGGGTCATTTGCAGAAGCAGGACTGGGCCAGCGACCTAGGCCAGAGCAGGCCTGAGGCAGTGAGCTCCATGGGAGCAGGACTGAACCAGCTACCTAGGCCTGAGTGGGCCTGAGAAAGTGAGTTCCATGGGAGCAGGAGTGGATCCAGTCCAGGGACATTAGCAGAGGCAGGAGTGAGACAGCATCCTAGGCCAGAGCAGATCTGAGACAGCAAACTCCAGAGGAACAGGTACAGGGGAACAACCACTGAGAGAGTGAGCCAGAGCCAGAGACTGCTGAGGGTCCGGATGTGAATCTGAGACCTTCAAGTGAGTAGAGCTAAGCCAGGACCCTGGTGGGTCTGGGCATGAGTCTAGGACCTCTGAGAAACTAGGCCTGAACCAGGACCTCGGCAGGACTGGGAGTGAATCTGGGACCTCCTAGGGAGTAGCAGGAACCAGAGATCCAGGCATGAGTCTGGGACCTTAGAGAGAGAGAGTAGGCCTGAGCCAGGACCTCTGTGGGTACAGTTGTTGGTCTGCAATGTCAAAGGGAATAGGCAGGAATCAGAAACCTCTGTGGGTCTGAGCATAAGTCTGGGACCTCTGAGGGAGTAAGCCTGAGCCAGGTCCTCTGAAGGTCTGGGTGCACCCAACCCTGGGAACTGTGAGGGAGTAGATCAGAGCCAGAGTCCTTTACAGAACCAACCCCAAGCCAGGAACCTCTACAGGAATGGATACAGACCAGGGACATTTACGGAAACAGGTCTGAGCTAACAACCTAGGCTAGAGCAGGCCTGAGACAGCAAACTCCAAGGGAGTGGAGCAATGCCCATGAGCGCTGAACAACCTTCAGGAACATGGAGTGACCAATGGGGTAACTAGAACCACGGCACTGACTGTACCACAAGGAACAACCATCTGAGCCTTAGATTCACTGGCACCTAGAAGATTAATCAACATAATCACAGACCACCCAAACCACACTGATTAGAGGAAAATGTGAGTAGAAAAGGTAATAATATATGCAACACCACAAAGAACAACATCAGACCAGTAAAACCTAAAGACCCTACTACAGCAAGACTTGAACAAGCAAATATAGATGAAGCAGAAGAAAATGGCCTAAAAAATATCTTCAGGAGAATGTTTGAAATTCTTAAAGAGGAAATGAGAAATACCCTCAAAGAAATGGAGGAAAAGCCAAAAAAAAAAAATTAGAAGACATCAGCAAATCCCTTAAAGAAAACCAAGAAAAAGCAATCAAACAGATGAAAGAAACTATTCAAGACTTGAAAACAGAAATAAAGACAATAAAGAAAAAACAAGCCAAGAGAATCATAGAAACAGAAATCATGAAAAAATGATCAGGAACCATAAATGCAAGCATAAACAGCAGAATACAAGAGATGGAAGAGAGAATCTCAAGCACTGAAAATACAAAAGAGGAAATAGACTCATCAGTCAAAGAAAACATTAAATCGAACAAAAGCTTAACCCAAAATATCCAGGAAATATGTGTCACCATGAAAAGGCCAAACGTAGGAATAATAGGTATAGAAGAAAGAAAAGAAGTTCAACTCCAAAGCACAGAAAATATATTTAACAAAATCATAGAAGAAAACTTTCCAAACCTAAAGAAAGAGATGCCTATGAAGATACAAGAAGCTTGTAGAACTCTAAACAGACTGGATCAAAAAAAAAGTCCCCTCGCCATATAATAATCAAAACACTAAACATACATAATAAACAAAAAATATTAAGAGCTGCAAAGGAAAAAGATGAAGTAACATATAAATGCATCAGAATTACACCTGACATTTCATTGGAGACAGTAAAAGCCAGAAGGTCGTGGTCAAGCATTATGAAGACATTAAGAGAAAAAGGATGCCAGCCCAGACTACTATACCCAGCAGAAATTTCAATCACCATAGAATGACAAAACAAGATATTCCATGATAAAACTAGATTTAACCAATACCTAGCCACAAATCTAGTCCTGCACAAAGTACTAGAAGGAAAACTACAACACAAGGAAGTTGGCTACATCAACAAAAACACAGACAATTGGTGGTCTCATAACAGCAAATCCCCAAGAAGTGAAAATGCACAAATTAACATCACCAACAATGAAAACTAAATTAACAGGAGATAGAAATCACTGGCCATTATTAACCCTTAATATAAATGGACCCAACTCACCTATAAAAAAGGCACAGGTTAACAGATTGGATACGATAACAGAATCCATCCTTCTAACACAGGTAAGGTCCAGGCGGGCTTCCTTGTTCCACAGGACCCTGAACCTCCCTCCCTCCTGCAAGATCACCCACCCATCCCCCCCGCCTCTTTGTT
>PVIU01028448.1:0-18923 GCA_004026605.1 Ondatra zibethicus | reverse complement strand
CAGAGGAGAGGGTGCCGGAACTAGCCTTGTACCATAGTCACATTGATGATTATCTTGATTACCATTATAGAAATTTCATCCGATGGATGGAGATAGAGACAGAGACCCACATTCACATCAGAGCAATGGATTGAGTCCCCAAGGTGCAGTTGAAGAGCAGAAGGTGGGAGAAGATAAGAAAGGAAGTTAGCACCGTGAGGGGCTGGTCCACCTACTGAGACAGTGTGCCTGAACTAATGGGCGTGCACCAATCCAGCTGGACCTGACTGAATGAGCATATGATCAAACCAGACTCTCTGAATGTGGCAGCGAAATTTGGCGGATGGAGAACCCAACATCAATGACACCAGGACCTATCTCTTCTGTATGTATTATCGTTTTGGGAACTGAGTCTTTTTGAATGCACTCCTTCCAAGGCCGGGAGGGATGGGGGTGGGCCTTGGACTTCCAGCAGGGCAGGGCACCATGCCCTCTTTCAAGGAAGTAGGGAGAGTGAGGAGGGGTGGGGGGGTAGCGGGAGGGGACCGGGAGAAGGGGAAGAAAGGAAAAAATGTTATTTCTTTAATTATGTTTTTGAATGGAAAAAAAAAACAATGTAAAAAAAATACCAAAGCAAAAAAAAAAAGATTTTCACTCACATTTACCATTTTATTTTTTCTAAATATCAAGATTTTCTTAATCAAGCCTTTCCTATTCTTTCTCAAATATTTTTCTTTATCTTAGAAGACCTTTATTTCAGTCTTAGTTTCAGAATTTGGTAGCATAAGTATCTTAAATTAATAGACATTTTCTCTTATCATTTTGAAAATGTTGCAATGCAACCTGCTGCTAAGTCCTATGTTAATCTGATTGCCATTCTTTTTCTTCCTGATGGTTTAGAGCCATTCATTTTGCTATTGTTAATCTGAAAATTCACTATAGTATGTATAGATGCTGTCTTGCTTTGAATTTGATATTTTGAAATTTATTGAAGTATATGCTTCATGTGTCTCAAAAATGATTATTTCCTCTTTCTACTTTTCGTCTTCTCTTTTCTCATTGTCATCTCATTATCTCCAACTCTCTGATATTTTCAGCAAGTCTCTCTGTCATGTAATGAATGCAACTTTTCACAAAATATACTTATCTCTTCATAATTGTTTAATCTGATTTTTAATCCTTCTTATTGGTGTAAACTTGAACAAATATTTTTCTATGGCTTTAAATATTCTTTTGCTTTTTCAAATTCTCTTGACAATTTTTATGTCTCTCACTGATTACTAATTTAGTGGTAGTCACTATTCTCTCTTTAAACTTGTCATAAACAGTGTTTGCCTTATAAATATGAGCACCTTGCACACTTTATCATAGCAGATAATAGGTTCTCAGAATATGTAGGATTGTGATGTATAGGATGTATAGTTTTCTTTCTTCCAAAGTGAATCAGTGTTTTCTTTGCACATGAGACAGTGAACAATTTTTTAAAAAAAATCCCTAGCCTCCTTTAGCGTACAGAATTCATCCAGATATCTCATATTGTTTTCTGTAACTTGTAGGAGTGTGGGAAGGTTGAGAAACAGTAGATAATAATGTGAAATTGACTTTCCCACGGAGCAGTTCATTCTATTTGCTAACAGCTGACTTTCAGAAGTTTAGCTTACTGAGCAGTTTTATTCTTTTGAATCTTAATATGTTTTCATTGTTTGTGCCACAGTAGTGTTTAAAACGTTGCATGGGAACTCTTAATATCTACTTCATCATATTTACCGAAGTAGAGTTTATATTAAAATTTTGGGTTCTCTGATTGTGTTTACAACAACTCATAATTAACTACATTGTTTTGTTAATTGCCGGAGTTTATTTTTTAGTAGTAGAGCTCACATTTGAAAGCTACAGATAGCCAGAACAAAAGGCAAGTCTCAGAATGGAAACGTGTGTTTCTCACAGCCACAGAAGCACAAACATCCTCTATCCTAGTTCTCTTTTTCTGGTTTAATTTTCAGATTATATGATCAGTGTCAATATCTGCATACCCTCTTAGAGAAAAAATAAAAAGAAAGCATTCATAGAAGCTTCTTAGAAGAATATTTAATGATAATACATAGAAAAGAGAGAATGTTCAACGTAAAGGAAAATAAGCTTTCTTTCTTAACTTACTTTTTATTTATTTTTTGTGTCTTTCACAGCATGCATCTTGATCTCATTCATTTCCCTGTCTCTTTGTATTTGACTCCTGCTCTTGCAACAGAAAAAAAAAAAAAAGAAAAAAGAAAAAAGGTGAAAAGGAAAAATCTTGTTGTGGAAACTGTATTGTGACACATTGAGTGATGCAATATGCCCATATATATTTACTTGCAATTGTTCATTGCAGAGTCATTGGTCTGTTTCAAGGCCTCTGGTTTCTGCTACACTATCAATGCTGGGCCCTCAGTGGGACTTCTCTTGGATATCCTGTTGTTGCCTTGTGTCATGGAGATCCTATGGCTCTAGTTCTGCAGTACCGGCCCCTTCATGTGCTCCAGCAGATCATAAATGGGGTGGGCCAACTCATAACCTTGGTTCTGGGCCTTGGTTTGGTTCGTCAGTCCACCAGCTAACATTGTCCTCACCATCAGGACAATTCCAGCATTGCACTAATCAGTTCATATCTGGCCTCAATGAGCAAGGGGTAGGGTCAGTTCTCCTGCTTTTTTCCCCACAGGGTCAGTTCCCCACACCTGGACCATTAGGGCCAGCTTTACTGTGTTGCCTAGGCGAGGTGCAGGGATAATTCTCTGGTGTGCTTCAGTTGGTAAAGGGCAAGTATTACAATCCCACTCTCATGATCTCAGGGACAGCTCTCCCCGTATCACAAGCACAGGAGTACATCTCTCCCTGCACATACCATTATGTGGCAGATGAGGGGTGGGGCCAGATGTCTCACACTCACATTCTGGCAACAAGTTCACTGGCCCATCAGTCAGTAGAGTCAGCACTAATGTGTTGCCCAGGTGAGGTGCAAGGCCTACTTTTCCAAGTGCTGCAGCTTGTAAGTAATAGGGTCAGCTCCCTTGTCTGTCACAAGTGAGAAGGGTTCACTGTGAGGGGGCAACTTTACCCAGTCCTCACCTCTGTATGACATATGAGTAGTGGGGACAACTCTCTAATGCCCACAACTTTGGGGCTGACTCACCCACACATCTGCCAACAGGACAGGCTTTACTGTGCTTCCTGGATGATGTGCAAGGCCTGTTGTCCTGAATTGCTGTAGCTGGAGAGGCGCAGAGCAGGGGCTGGGGCAGCTCTCCAGCTCTTACAACCTCAAGGCCAGCTCTCCCACTCACCTCATGTAGAGAGGGTCAGGGGGCATCTCTCTCCTGCGCACACTTCCATATGGCTTATGAGGTGTGGAAGCAGATTTCCCAGGCTCACCCCTACTCAAAACAATAGGGTCAGCTCTGCTGTGGTGCCCAGATGATGTGTGGAGTTAGCTAGGAAAGTAGGTTTCACAGGCTGTGCAGCCACAGAGCCAGGTACATCTGATATACTTGAAATTTGATAAGAGCACAGTTTGAAAGATTATTGGAGTATTGGGGGCTTGACATAATTGTCAATTGCTTGCTACACAACTATGAGTACCTGAACTCAATGCTCAGCATTGATATGAAAAGCTGGGCTTGGTGGCACATACTTCTAATCCCAGTATTGCATAAATGGAAAGAAAAGGTTCTTAACAGTCAGCTATTCAAAGCCCAGTTGGTGTGTTCCAGGTTCAATGAGAAACCCCATTTGAAAAAAGGCAAACAAAATAAATAGTGTTTTTAAATGTCATAATGAGACCTACTACTGTGTGTGATAAATAATTCAAAAGAAATACTAGTAATAAAAATAGAAAGGAAAATGTGGTATAACCACAAATTCTACCATTTGGGAAATGCATGAAATAATAATAAAAGTTACTTTTATTAAAACCAATGGAATGTAGAGTGATCAAGGACAACATCTGATGTTGACTTGTGAACTCTATGTACATTCACACACACACACAAACAGGAGGTTATTGACTAACAGTTGAAATTGTGGCAACTATACAAACTTCTAGCTAAGTTGTTGATCAGATGATGCATAGACTTCTTTAGAATTTACATTGATCACAGACATATATTACTTAGGAGTCTCAAAATTGAGCTTAGATATTTTCAGCTTGCTACAATGGAGACATGTACCAGAGGCAAGGACACTGGAGTGCTTATGTTAGATAATTAGAAGGTTCTGATATTTTTGCCACTGCATGAAATGAATTTATGTTAAAAGTTTATGAATTATGATGAGGATGAGGAAACAGGGATTGGGAAACAAAAAGAAGGGGAAAACAAAACATCATTGAAGATGATGGGACAGAGAAAAAATTTTATGGACATGGAAATCATCTACCATGAGGTTTTGATAACCTTGCAGCGAATGCCAATGCTTGAAAACAAATTGCTACCTGGTCAATTTATCTCAACACTATGCTTGCCAGTCATAGGTGACTACTAGGCATTTGGTATGGTTCAAATTGAGCATGATT
Source organism: Ondatra zibethicus (assembly GCA_004026605.1). Lineage (NCBI taxonomy): Eukaryota > Metazoa > Chordata > Mammalia > Rodentia > Cricetidae > Ondatra > Ondatra zibethicus. The sequence continues at coordinate 14,395 of PVIU01028448.1, read as the reverse complement.
AATAAAATGTATTTTTATTAAATATTTTTTCATTTATTTTACATCCTGACAACAGGTTCCCCTCCCTCCTCACCTCCTGTTCTCTACACCTGCTTCTCCTCCTGACCTCCCAATCCATTCCTTCTGTTTCTGTTCAGAAAGAGCCACACCTCCCATGGGTGTCAACAAAGCATGGCATATCAAGTTGAGGTAGGACTGAGCTCCTCCCTTTGCAGTAAGGCTGGACGAGGCAACCCAGGATGAGAAATAGGTTCCCTAAAGCCAATGTAATCATTAGGGACAGACTTTGTTCCTACCACTAGGAGTCTCACAAATAGACCAAGCTACACAACTGTCACGCATATGTAGAGCACCTAGGTCTGTGCCATGCAGGCTGCCTAGTTGTCGGTCCAGTCTGTGAGCTCTTAGTGGCCCAAGTTAGCAGTTTGGTTGTAGACCCAGAGCTGTTTTTGTAGGTTCCTATGTGATGACCTTGACCTCTCCGGCTCATATTTTAAATTAATATCGCTGCCTCTTTTCTTTGCTTATTTAACACAGCTACTAGAAAATCTGCAATCACACCTGTGATTAGAAAGTCAATTTTACTACATTTCTGTCTTTAATAAAGTTGTTTTATATATTAGATAGCAATATGTATTATGTGACTCTCTGAATAGTTTACTTTTATATGGTTTTATTACATCATAAGGATGACTGTAAAATCAATGTGCCAATATTACTGTTAATGTAATTGTGATAGAATTGACACAATTACCCACACAAAAACAGATTAGTACTTTCTAATTAAGTGCACACACGATCATTTTCTATCAAACAAAACACGTTTACAGGTAGTCTCTTCTTAGAACCAGATGTTTTTTCTGACTCTCATTTCTTTGCAACTTGTATTGCTATATATAAACTGAGAGCATTGTCCTTTATTCCCTTCCCTGTTTTCATTTATTTTCTGATGTTTATTCTCTCTCTCTCTCTCTCTCTCTCTCTCTCTCTCACACACACACACACACACACACACACACACAGAGGGAGAGAGAGATTTGCATTCATATATGTGTACCATTTGTGTATGGGGTCCCTTGGAAATTTGATTCTCAGCTGATGAATCCAATCATTGAGAAGTACTTGGAACATGAGAGCATTGAATTCAACAGTGATGGATTCATAACTTAATGGCTGTATTGGTAGATGATGGGAGCTTTGAAGAAAAGCCTAGTTTTAGTAAGAGATTAGTGTCTCTGCCTTTCTCCTGAATGAGGATATCATCCTCTTCCACCATCTCCATTACAGAGGTATTCTGTCTCATCATATGTTCATAGCAACAGAATGAAACCAGAAGCCAGAATAACATCTTTGTTTCTTTGATTTTCTCAAGTATTTACCACAGTAATGAAAAGTGACTAATACTATAAATATATAAAATATATAAAGCATTCAATTGAAAAATAAGAGTACTCTAAAGAACACAGGTGCGATAGATGATTCAGTGGTTAAGAGTGCTTGCTACTCTTGCAGAGAACCCAAGTTAAGTTCTCAATATCCAAACTGAGTGTCAAAGTATCACTGATAATTCTAGCTCCAGGAAATCCAGTGCTTTCTTCTGACATCCCCATACACCTCACTCATGTACATACGCTCGTACATAGACACATACATGCACATTATTAAGAATAAAGTAAGTTTTTACACTTATCTAATAATGGAGGTGACCATAATTCCACAGAGTATTGACAGTGTGGTATAGGTTGACTAAATTAGAATATCAAGGAATGGAGTCAATAACCCTGCACTTTTTGGGAGAAAGCTACTAAAATGTAAACAATACTAAGGAACTTTTCACATTTCATAAGCTGCTTCTTCACTCCAATAATGGTATTCTTTGTTATACAGAAACCATTTTATTTCTAAAAAAAAATTGTTTTGTTCTTAGTACATACACATTAAGAGTTACTGTATCTTCCTAGAGAACTGGCAAGACAACTTTACCTTTTTGTAATCTCATGCCTTATATATGGAAGATTTCCTTATGTTTATTAAAATCTGTTTTTCTAGAAATGCATATGTCTCCTTTTATCAGTATCTCTACAGTGTATTTTCCCTACCTCTTTACTTTTAATAGTATTCTTGTATTCATACTTAAAGAGAACTATCATAGGTGACATGTAATTGACACTATTAAATCAAATCTAGTAATTTCTTCTAATTAATTTCCTTTAAAATTTACATGTAAACTGATTCTTAATCTGGTCTGATTAACATCAACCTCTACTATATCTGTGACTACTTCTCTACTTCTGTGCATTTCTCTTTACATCTGCTTTTCAACATTCTCTGGTAATAATTGTACATTTTATATAGTTCTGTTTTCTTACAACTTAATCAGTTATACCTCCATGAACATCAACCACTTACAACTTATAGTATGTGTTTACAACTAATATAGGTTCATTGACAAATTGACACTATTGCTTGAAAGGCAATCTAAAAAGTAGTAAGAGAGTATTCATAATTCTATTTTTATTATTAGTTAAACTTATTCATTTATTTTAAATCTTGACTACAGTTTTCCCTGCCTGCTTCCCTCCCATTCCCCCCCACCTGTCCTCAGCCCGCCAATCTACTCTTCCTCTATTTCTCTTCAGAAAGAAGCAGGTCTACCTAGGTTGTCAACTAAGCATGGCATATCAAGTTGAGGTAGGTCTAAGTCCTCCCCCCCCGTAGTAAGGCTTGCTAAGGCAACCCAGTATGAGGTATAGACTTCCAAAAGCCTGCCAAATTTGTTCCTTATAATATTGCTACCATTCATTTAATTTTCATATATGCCTCAATTCTCTATTCTACTATTGTTAATAACCTGAATAACTTGATCTACTAAATGGATAAGAATAAAAATAAAATATTTTATAACATTCTTTGATCTTTTAATTTTTCCCTATGAACACTTTCTGATTCTCAGATTGGTGTTGATCTAAACTTCTAAACCTAGAGAATTGTCATTCTTACTGAGGAGCAGGTATCTGTTCATTGGAAAATGAGACTGTTAGTGATAGATTTCCTCAGTTTTAGTCAAAAAAATTCACAGTATTCACTCATCACTGAAAAAATTTTCACTGGGCACTCACTTCTATGTTGGTGGTTTCTTTTCATTAAATAATATGAATATTTCATTCCACATTTTTTCTTTCATGGTTTCTGACAAGACTTTTCAGTGCTGGAGAGGTGGTATAGAGGTTGAAGGCCCAGGTTGCTCGTGTAGCAGATAGAAATTCCAGTACCAGCACCCATACTCATTGGCTTACAAGCCACTGCTAAATTCTACTATATGATTTCTAACATCCCCTTCTGGTTTATTCAGGCACCTGGATTTATGGGTGTAGATGTATACTTAGTCATAAAGATAAGTACATAAATAAAAATAAATATATCTTTTTCTAAAAAAGATTAATGTCTTATTCTTGTTTCATGGGAGGATTTTATTCTGGAATTTTTCCATATTTTTACTTATAAATCAAGTTTTTATTTATCCTGCTTGATTTTCTCTTAGCTTCTTGGGTTTTCCATTTTGAATCATAAAATTTTAAGTATTTACCTTAAGTATTTTTCTGTTAATTCATTATTTTTCTGATATTACCTTAATGCATATGTTACAAAACTTAATAACTTTATCACAAAACTTGCATAGACTGCTATTCCATTTCTATCATTAATTTGTGTTCTTTTTGCATGTTAGCTTTGGAACTTCTGTTGACATATTTTAATTATCACTGCTTCTTTCTTTGAGAGGTGACATGGTTGATAAATTACAAATGTATCTGACTTTCAAGTAACAGTATTCCTAACATTTTCTTTTAAAAATTCTTATAGTTTCAGTATATGTAATGTTGGAGCACAGTCCAAGAATGGAGTCATGTGAGAAGGTTTCTGATTCCTTGTGAGAAAACTCCATGAAACCAAGATTCCTGTGGCCTCAGTTTCTACCAAAACACAGATTTGTTCTTTGATTATGATTTTGTGCCCGACCTAGGTATAGGAATAGGAGTGAGTTCACTTCGAGTTATTCATTACAACTGGCTATTATTTGTCTTTATGGAAAAATGTATTTCTTCTGCATTCAGCTTGACAGCTATGACAGGATTGTTGCCACATGTGGTCCTTGTGATTGTACAATTTACTCATGAGACTCATCTTTACACTATCTGATGCTCTGAATAAAGTTGGCTAGTTGTGAAACTCTAGTCTGCCTCATTTGATGGATCCATTTGCCCAGTTCCCACTTCCTGTAGAGCAGCAAACAATCTACTTACAGTATTTCATTCCATTCGTGCTTGCATATTTTCTACTTTGACCCTTAGAATTATAAGCATATTCATTTTTTATTTTAACCTCCTAATTGATAATTAACAAATTTGTGTCTTATCTGAATCTGGTTCTAGTATTTGTTTTTTTTTCCTTTCTGTTGTTTGTTCTGCCTTTTAAAAAGTGTTATACAATTATGCATATGTATTTGGAAAAGAAACAGTATGACTGTAAAATACATCATGAGTATGAATTTTGTGTTTCATGTAGTTTTAAATGTTGTATGTTTATTTTTCTTTTATTTGTTTTTTTTCTTCCAGTTACCTTTGGATTTCACTTTGAACTCCTTGAATAATTTATCATATAACTCCCAAGTTACTATCTATTGATACTTTAGTAGACCTTTGTTGATGTGGGATAATCTGTTGGAGAAAAGCTATTCTCTGTTTTACTAGATTTTTGTTGATGTAGGCTAATCTGTAAGTGAAGGGGTGAATTCTCCAATTTTATGGTAAAATCTCATATGTATGATAGAGTTTTCGTCTCTTGGATCTTAGAGAATGATACCTCTGGTATACAGGTTTTATTATTTTTGTGACAAAATACCTGAGAAAACAACTTTAAAGATGAACAGTAGATATGCATTTTTTGGTTTATTGTTTTATCATTGCTAAGGGTCTATGATGATGCAGAGTACTTGTGGAGGAATCTATTCAACTTAGAATAAAGCAACTAGATAGAGATAAGAAACACCTGGAACATAACCCACAGTGACCTAACTCCGCAAACTGTGCTCCTAATCCCAATTGCTACCACCTCACAATAATATGATCATAGACTAAAACCATCAATAAATTAATATATGATGAGATCTGAGCTGTCATGGTGTAATCGTCAGTCAGTGACTGGATGCACTCACTGCGGTCTAAGTCTTCAACAATGAAATCTGTTAGGGCACTTCACATCTTTTACAGTGTATTGGACTAATTTCTTCCTCCCCCTTACATGAGACCAAAAGGATAGCAAGAGTGCAGTTACCTATTTATCTTTTTCCAAGGTCAGATAGCACGCAGTAAAGTACTTTTCCCTTAAAGAGCAAGCATTTGTTATGGTGAACTCTGTGGTTTTATTTCAAAAATGGTTAGTTAAACCATAAGAGCAGTTTCCTTTGATCAAGCATAAGAACCTGGCAGCACTTTTAAGATGAAACTCATGAAAGTGTGGGGATATCTATAAAATTGGATTTCTAAGGTTTGTATTATTCTCAAGTCATTCTCACTCAGCATCTATTAATTCTAGATGCAAGTATACTTTCTGTTTCAAAAGGTGATTCAGATAATGTAACCAAGAGAACAAAGGGCAAAAGTTGAGAGCTTTTGAAATTATTCCCAAGCCTTTCAGATAATCAAGAGATACACCTTCTGGCCAGCTTGATTTCAGAACTTTAGAGACCTACTGCCTTTTAACCTTCCACTTAGCTGTAATTTTTTTTCTTTTGAACAAGGATGTCTATAGCTACTGTCAAATTCCCATCTGATCATTATATTTTGGCAGGGTTTGGATGGTTACATAGGTTAAAATGTGAAAGGTAATTTTGCTCTAGGACCTATTATTCATAAATTAACCCCATCCTTATAAAGTTCCAATGTTTGACATAATTTGGGTTATTTTATCTGGTTCTAAGGATGGCACTAGGGCCTCATATATTCTACACAAGTGATTTACTATTGAGCTACCACAATAATTAACAATTTAGATTTCTTTTTTTCTTTGTGATTTAAATTTTTTCTTCTATGTCTCCATTTTATTGAAAGGAGATTTTTTTTTCTCATATAATACTTCCTGATTACAGCTTCCCTTCCCTATACTCCTCCAAGTTCCTTCCCACATTTCCTCCCATCTGGATCCATGCCTTTTCTGTCTCTCATTAGAAAAGAACAGGCTTCTAAGAGGTAGCAACACAACATAAAATAGAATAAAACAATAAAATAAGGTAAGAAAAAGCAAAAGCCATCACTTAGAATTTGAACAAAGCAAACCAACACAGGATAATTTTCCCAAGAGAAGGCACAAGAGTCAGAGACCTGCTCATTAACACACTCAAAGTTCCATGAAAATACTAAACTGAAAACTACAATATGTATATAGAGGACCTGGTGAAGACCCATACAGGCCCTGTGCTTACTGCTTCAGGTTCTGTGAGTTCACTCAGTTTACTTACAGAGCCTTATTCTTCAGGGGTTCTCCATCCCATCTGGCTCTTACCCTCTTTTTTCATCCTCTTTTGTGGTGTTCCCTCATCTCTGAGGGGAGGGATTTAATGGAGATAATCCATTCAGGGCTGAGTGTTCCAAGGTCTCTAACTCTCTGCATAATATCTGGCTGTGGGTCTCTGCATATGTTCTCATGTACTGCAGGAGGAAGCCTCACAGATAATGGCTGAATAAGTAACTGATCTATGAGTATAACAGAGCAGCATTAGGAGTTATTTTATCATTACATTTTAAATACAGTTGTTTTGGTTTTTAAAAGGAAATATTAGATTCATTACATCTGTTAGTTCTCTTATTTCTTTGTTAAGTTTCTGTCTGGTTGACCTGTCCATTGGTGAGAGAGGAACTTCCAGAGGCATTACCATACCTGACTTCAAACTCTATTACAGAGCTACAATAATGAAAACAGCTTGGTATTGGCATAAAAACAGAGACGTTGACCAATGGAATCAAATCGAAGACCCGGATATTACCACAAACCTATGAACACCTCATATTAGACAAAGAGGCTAAAATTATACAATGGAAGAATGACAGAATTTTTAACAAATGGTGCTGGCATAACTGGATGTCAACCTGTAGGAGAATGAAATTAGACCCTTATCTATCACCATGCAAAAACTCAAGTCCAAATGGATTAAAGACCTCAATATAAATCTGACCACACTGAACCTGATAGAAGAGAAAGTGGGAAGTAGCCTGCAATACATGGACACAGGAGACCACTTCCTATGTAAAACCCCAGTGGCACAGAAGATAAGAGCAACAATGAACAAATGGGACCTCCTGAAACTGAGAAGCTTCTGTAAAGCAAAAGACACAGTCATTAAGACAAAAAGGCATCCTACTGAATGGGAGAAGATCTTCACTGACCCCACATCAGACAAAGGTCTGATCTCCAAAATATACAAAGAACTCAAGAAACTATACATTAAAATTCTAAATACCCCAATTAAAAAAATGGGGTAATGATCTGAACAGAGAATTCTCAACAGAAGAAGTTCAAATAGCCAAAAAATACTTAAGGTCATGTTCAACTTCCTTAGCCATCAGGGAAATGAAAATCAAAACAACTTTGAGATACCATCTTACATCTTTCAGAATGGCTAAAATCAAAAACACCAATGATAGCTTATGCTGGAGAGGATGTGGAGTAAGGGGAACTCTCATCCATTGCTGGTGGCAATGCAAACTTGTGCAACTACTTTGGAAATCAGTGTGGAGGTTTCTCAGGAAATTGGGAATCAACCTACCTCAGGATCCAGTAATATACCCAAGAGAATTCCAATCATACTACAAGAGCATTTGTTCAACTATGTTCATAGCAGCATTATTTGTAATAGCCAGAACCGGGAAACAACCTAGGTGCCCCTCAATGGAAGAATGGATTAATCAGGTCTGGAATATATACACATTAGGACTAGTCAGTGGTAAAAAACAATGACATCTTGAATTTTGCATGCAAATTGATGGAAATAGAAAATGCTATCCTGAGTGAGGTAACCCAAACCCCAAAAGACGATTATGGTATGTACTAACTCATTAGTGGACCCTAGCCATAAACAAAGGACACTAAGCTTATAGCTCACAAGCCCAGAGAAGCCAAATAGCAAGGCGAACCCAAAGAAAAACATATATAGATCCTTCTGGAAATTGGAAGCAAAGAAGATCGCCAGGCAAAAGTTGGAAGCACGGGGGTGGGATAGAGGTGGGAGCAGGAGGGGTGGGAGAAGGGGAGAGGGGAAAGGAGAATGGAGAAGGGAAGGACTGGGGAGAGCTTGGGGGAGTGGGAGGGTGGAGATGGAGGAAAGGTGGATATTGGAGAAGGGAATAAGATATCTACATTAACGGAGTCATTTTATGATTGGCAAGATACTTGCCTCTAGAGGGGATCCCAGGTGTCCACGGGGATGTCCCCAGCTAGGTACTTGGGCAGCAGAGGAGAGGGTGCCTGAACTAGCCTTGTCCCATAGTCACATTGATGAATATCTTGATCATCACCATAGAAATTTTGTTCGATGGATGGAGATAGAGACAGAGACCCACATTCACATCAGAGCAATGGACTGAGCTCCCAAGGTCCATTCGAAGAGCAGAAGGTGGGAGAAGATGAGCAAGGAAGTTAGAACCGTGAGGGGCTGGTCCACCCACTGAGACAGTGTGCCGGATCTAATGGGAGCTCACCAAATCCATCTGGACTGGGACTGAAGAAGCATATGATCAAACCGGACTCTCTGAATGTGGCTGCCAATGAGTGCAGACTGAGAAGCCATCAATAATGACACTAGGACCTATCTCTTCTGCATGTATTATCTTTTTGGGGACCTAGTCTATTTGGATGCACACCTTCCTAGGCTGGGATGGAGGGGGGAGGGCCTTGGACTTCCCACAGGGCAGGTTACCATGCCCTCTTTTAAGGAAGCAGGGGGAGGGAGAAAGGGTGGGGGGAGCTGGAGGGGACTGGGAGAAGGGGAAGAAATGTAAATTTTTTTGAATGAAAAAAATAAAAGAATATGAAAAAAATAAAATAAAAGGAAATATTAGAAGATAAATTAAGTATATTCTTGATGTTGCCATGCAGTGAAGAACTTAGGTACTTTTAGAGGAGTTAAATATTTTGCATGTAAAAACATGAGTCATTCAAGACCAGAAGGCAAATTGTGTTGCAGATAATAGAGTTTCCATCATGTTAATGTGTAGGTGTTTTTTTTTTGTTTGTTTGTTTTTTTGTGAATATCTGTCTATAGTTTCTACGTTCTTGTCAGGAGACTGAGAAAATAGGATTTTACATTTCTACATTGGATCTATATTGTATCAAGATTTATATTGGGTAATTCCATAAAGGTATACTCTCAGAATATGTCATAATAGTGTCAGGTATATAATTCACTAGCATTTTCATAAGTTTCATTGAAAAAGAATAATAGTGTATTTATGTTTCTATATTGCCTTGTGTATTTATTTGAAAAGTTGTTTCTAAATTCACATTACTTCCTTAAACGGATAGAATATGAAACTATGCAGAGTTAAAATGGAAAGTTCACTATGCAGGAAATCAAAAATTAAACTTTAAATTCAAGCAAGAGAGGTAATTCATTCATACCTTCTGATAAAAGGGAGTGAATATTCTGCTTGTCTATTTACACCTCATATTTTTACATTTGTCATTCATATAACTATTCTGCCCTTCTTCTCCTTTAAGATTGAGGACAAAAATGGACAATATATGTGAATATAGTTTGAATATATTCATTACAGAATATTCTATGCTTAAATTACTTTTTAATGCTTTATTTTTCCTTTTGATTGGCATTTATTAATTATATGTACTAAGTGGTTTCATTTTGATATTTCCTATATATATAATATACTTTAATTATCTTCAATCTCTTATTATCATATTCTTGTTTGTTTTCTCACTGTTCATCCAATTCTACCTCTAACCTCTTCTTCTGCTTTCATATATTATCTCTATTTGTTTTCATTTTCTTTCATTATTATTACATACATAGAAGTACATTAATACAATCTGCCGAGTTCATTTAGTATTGTTCATATGTGAGATTTCTCCCAATCTACTTTGGTGTGTCAGTTGGTGTTATCATAATACAGATCTCATTTAGGTAGCCAGGTTTTTGAGATTTCATGGGTGCACCGTTTCTGTCACTTCCTGAAATTTACTCTTACAGGAGACATCATGGTTCTTTGGCTTTTACTATCTTCCAGCATCCTCTTCAGCAATGATTCTTAGACTTTAGGTCTTGTTCTCTTCATGTCCTCCATCCCCTCTGACCTTTCCACAGAGTTCTCTGAGCTTTGAGTGGAGGGAATTGATGGAGGCATTCCATTTAGGGCAGAATGTTTGAAGGACATGTATTTGCTGTGCATTATTTGACTGTGTGTCTTTGTATTTTTTCCCACCTGCTGTAGGAGGAAGTTTCTTTAATGATAGATGAGCAAGTCAGTGATATATAACTATAGTAGTCATTAGGGGTCATTTTATTTCTATGTATATGATGAAGTTTTACATATCATATTACAACTTTTTTACTAAGATGTCGTCTCTTTTTTTTCTTTCCCATGACCGTTCCTATATTTTTTGCAAGGATTTCACTCTGCTTTCACAATATCTTTTCAGACTATCTAAATATGTTCCTGGTCTCTAATGTCTCCATTCTTACCATAGCCTTTATATTACTATTACAGTAATTTTCCTGGAAGCATTTTTAAAGTTCTTTTTAAAAAAATTTCATATATGTGTACAATTATATATGACCATATATACCCACAATTTATTCTCCAATTATCCCCATGTCCCCAAAATACTATTTCTTAATTTTATATCATCTTTTGTATGTAATAACCCACCCAATACAGTTTGTGCTGCACAGATGTGCATGGTTGATGCTATCCACTTAAAGCATGGAGATATTATAAGTGGCCAAATCTTCACAGAGTATGAGCAGCATACACAGGGCCTGCATGGGGTTACACCAGGTCTCTGTGTATATATTATGTTTTCCAATTTAGTGTTTTATTGGATTCCTGAGTGTGTGAATAAGCTGATCTCTGATTCTTGTGCATTCTTTTGTGTTTTTTTCCCCCTTATTTTGGCTTGCCTTGTCTTACTTCAATGTTTTTTCATAATCTTATCATATTTTATTTTGTTGTTTTGTTGTTATCTCTTAGAAGTGTGTTTTTCTTTAATGAGAGACAGAAAGGGAGTGGATCCAGATGGGAGAGGAGGAACTGGGAGGAATGTGACTGTACCATCAGGACATATTATGTGAGAAAAGCATTTATTTTCAACAAAAGAAGAAAATTTTTGTTTCTTCTTAAGAATCAGAAATTGTGAATGCCTCAAAAAAAGTCAGCAACAATTTTGTTCGAGTCTGATAATTGGCCTCCTAATGCAAGCATTGTTTGAAAGAAACTCTCTGTGAGAAGATGGTATATGGACCTCACATTCTAATTCCCTTTTGTTCAGAGCCCACCACTATAGTATACTTGCCATTTTCCTCACAGTCAGATGGAGACGTTTGCTCAAATTGTGGATAATGAATGTGGATTCTACTGATCAGTCTTAAACGCAGACCTGGTACATTCAATTTACTTTTGTCCATATTGACACTGTTTAATGAAATAGATGAAGCCTTGACTTTTCATTAAAAACAGGGAACATGCAAGATTATTTTATTAAATGTCATATAGTTTGAAATTGTTTATTATAATTATCCAGCTATAGTGACTTCATTGGAATGGACCAATAATACACCAATAGGAAGATTTAGAATAATTCAATTAAAGAAAAAGAGAGACTTACTTTTATGCGGAGGCTAGAAATAACTCGACAATTAAAAAAACTGTGTCTCATTTTTCCAGTCACTTGATTATGCTAGTAGTAGATTTTAAAATGGACTATAACAAGATATTGATCAATTTCAATTTTAATGTGTATGTGTTTTAGATTTTTAATTACTTTTGTTTGCAATAAAATACATTTTATTTATTACTGCTTCCTCTGTCTAGCATCTTGATCATGAATAATTCCACTCCAACATAATAGTCTCTTATGAAAATTCCCAGGGCATTTCACAGAACAAACAAGTTTAAATAAAAATTAAAAACAGAATCTAAAATTTAGATCAAGGTTTCATTGTCAGGAAAGTTTATTTTGTGCAAGTTGAATATGAGAATAGGCTTTAAGACTTTGTATGTGTGTTTGTGTGTGTGTGTGTGTGTTATAACCTCTGAAAGGAAGCTGGAATAGAGTGTCTAAGGTTAGATGAAAAATATCTGATGGACATGCCAATCTTTTCACTTTTGTTTATAGGAAAATAACTAGTATTAATGTCTGTTTCAGAGCATTCCTCTCTCCTGATAAAAATCACCCTCTTTTGTGTGTGTGTGTGTGTGTGTGTGTGTGTGTGAGAGAGAGAGAGAGAGAGAGAGAGAGAGCATATGTGTGTGTGCATGCTCACATGCATACATGTGTATTCTCATACATATGTTGAGAAATCTGAGTAAATGTAAAAATGTACATATGTATATTGCAATTAAATTCCAAAGCGAAAAATATTGAAGACTTTGAAGCTAATGATTATAAGATTGAAACTTGCTACACTGAATGGATGGATTGTAACATAAACTATAAATATTGCCAGCATCCTTTTAGCCTGCAAAGTAACTTACTTCAGCTGCCATAGAGTTTTTCCTTATCGCTACTTTTAAGCATCTGCTTCAGTGGAGTACAGGCTGCTGCTGATTTTCTGCTGGTGTAAATAGTAAATGCTGAGGTGCCCCCTTGGTGTTGGCAGAGTGATCAATCATAGACTCACCTTGCAGACGGTCTTCCCCTACTTGGTGACAGGACACATATCTATGAATGCATATTGTTTTGAAAATGTTAGTGGTTGACCTCTAGAATACCACAAATATGCTAATGAAGATTCCTATATTCTCCTCTGTTTTCTTTTACTTCCCTTCCCCTGAAAGAAAACACATGGATCATGTAAAGCAGCAGCCTTAATACTAAGTTTTGAAGACAGGAAAAGTCATGACTGATTTTATAAATAAGTGCTGAACAGCACCACTTCTTTGTTTCAGGGGGAGTTTTCATTGCACCTTTACTAACTCTGTGGCTTTTGGAATTCTAACCACATACTGATTTTCAGATTCTCTGATAAAATAATTATCTTTACCTATGATTTTATATTGTTTCTAAAGAACGTGCATCTATCACATCTGCTCTACACTTCTCTGTCCTCTCCTCTAACAACCATTTGTTCAAACCAATTGTCAAATGTCACTCTTCAGTGTGAAGTGCTCCTAAAGTCACCCTAAAATTGTTTTATGTTAATATGTTCATAGAATACAATGATTGCCTGTGATTATTATGACTATCTCAATTTATATCTATCAGTGAATGTTTCCTGAATTCATTTCCTGGATCTATTAGTCTTCTCATGTCCAAATGTTATTTTATTTTATTCTACATTATTTATTTCAATGACTACGGTGGAATTGAAGTTAGTAATAGTCAGCAATAGGAATAGAATATATTTTAATATATACCATTTTTACAATCAGCAAGTATAACATAGAAGCATAGAGAATGTACATGGACTTGGACTGTCCCATATTCAAGTCATAGCCTTTCTGCATATCTGCCTTGTGACTGTAGGCAAATTTTTCTTGGAATCTGTGCTTATTCTGGCATGAAACATAGTTGTTAAGAGTAAATTTCTCATGGAGATATTGAGATGGTTTGATGAGAAAATGTATATGATACATCATAATGTGCCTGACATACATGAAATGCTCATAATTTTGTTGTATTTTATACACCTTTATCCAGTTAAGAACACCAAACTTCTATTTAAATGATATTGGTATGGAGGGATTTTATTTTTTGACATTGCAATCAAGTCCCAATCTAAAGTAGAAAAAAATATACATCAAGGACATATTTGTGATTCATATATCCTTTTTGATACATGAAAAAGAAAGACTTTTACATTCATCTTCAAGTACAAATAAATCTGAGGTTCATCATATTTGGTCTTTCTCTGTAGTTATCGAGTGAAGAGAATGGTGGATTATATTGAAAACATTGCAGAAAATATTTAACTACATTCCTTGGTCAATTTTAAAGTAAGTTGCTATATATTATGCTCAGAATATTTCATTATCAAGAGTTTTTCTGCAGTAGTGTTTTTCTTTACATATGCATATACTCATAGATAATTGCAGGTTAACAGCTTGTAGAGGAGGACACCATAAATCACAAAACCAAGCAGAAATCTCTTGTTACTCTAAAAAATTATTTG
>PVIU01028447.1:0-18920 GCA_004026605.1 Ondatra zibethicus | reverse complement strand
GGGGGTGGGCCTTGGACTTCCAACAGGGCAGGGCACCATGCCCTCTTTCAAGGAAGAAGGGGGAGGGAGGAGGGGTGGGGGGTAGTGGGAGGGGACCGGGAGAAGGGGAAGAAAGGAAAAAATTTTTTTTTATCTTTAATTATGTTCTTGAATGGAAAAAATAAAACAAAACAATGTATGGAAAAAAAATAAAAAAAAATAATAAAAATAAAAAAAAAAAAAAAGAAAAAGAATTACAGTAATGGTCACATTTTCCATCCTGTGACATGGAAAATACCCAAGTTGAGTTTAACTAAGTAGAGAAAATGATAAGATCTTAAGCAAAATTTATACTTATCTCACCATTCTTCTTTTTGTAGCATAGTGCTTCATTAGACTGGTAGCACACCCCTATGGCTCATCAAAGAGTTAACCTAGATACCTGATTTAGTTGATTTTTTTTTGTTTTAGGTTTATCAATAATCATAGTTTCACAAAATATATGATAATTATCTAACAGGTTAAGGTACTACTTGTCTCTTCTCTGGTATACTCTTTTGGAAAATATTAAGAAACAAAATTAATAGTCTTATTTTTGTAAATTTAATTTTTTAGAGATATTTTAAAAATTTGAAACTTTTCTACATTTTGATACCAGTTTTAAGAGGGAGAAACCACATACAGAGTCAGTTGGAATCCCCCCAGCAAATTTCTGGACTAATTGCATGGAAAATCAGGATTTTTTCTGTCCATTCTCTGCTTGTATCATGGTTTCTTGCTCTTTAGTAGCAACAGGAAAGAGATGTTCACAGAATTCACAGTGACAGGTATGTGAAATATCTTTGTGTTTGCTGTACTAGTATTTTCAAGGTAATGTGTCAGGGTTTAGAATAAGGTTTTAGAATAAGGAGATATTCTAAAAAATGCAGCTAGAAGTAATGACTTCTGAGGCAAAGATTTGAAAATGCATGTGGTGGATTGCAAACGAATAATATTTAAAAACAAGTTTAAGGAAAGTCATAAAATCTAAGTTTGTCTACCCCCAAAATGTAAAATATCTAAAACTGGAGAGCAGAACTGCCTTTATGGGAAGGTTGTTAGCTCTAATTGACGAATTGCAAAAGTGTTTCCTCTAATCAAAATCAAAGTGCAAAAATGCTAAATTCCATATTTTTTGGCCAGGGCTATAATACATATATAAACACACAAATACACACATATGTGCACTTCTGCCAGTGGTATTACATGCTTTATTTAACCAGAGAGGAAGATGTAGACATTGACACTGTCTGTAGATTCTTATGAACTGTTTGAAAATAACCACATACTTACAACTCAAACAGGAATACTGGCTTACCCCAACAGCAACTAGTTTCTCAATAATAACTCAAGCAAACACATCAGATATAACTTTTAAAATGCCCATTTTCTATATTTCCATCATTTCCTATAAGAAAAAAGCAAAAATTCAAAATAATTACAACTAAATGGCTCTTTATAAGAAAAAAATGTGGAGAATAAGACATCAACTTTAAAATAGATTTTAAAATCTGCTCAAAATAGAGTTTTTCAAGAGAAAAAGGATATTGTGGTTATGATTGTGATATTAGTAATAAAATAAACTATAAGAAGATAAAATTAATATAATAGCATTGGACAAAGCAAAAAACAGAATAAGAACTTTTAAAAATTTTATGTAGGCACCTATTGCTATGAACTTGCCTCTTAGAACTGTCTTCATGGTATGTCATAAGTTTGGATATGTTATACATACATTTTTATTCAATTCTAGAAAGTCCTCAATCTATTTCTTAATTTCTGTCTGTATTCACCTATTTTTTTATTCAGTACTGAATTATTAATTTTCTGTGATTTTGCAAGATTTCTGTTGTTATCACACTTTAATCCTCAGTAGTCAGATAGGATGCAGGGTATTATGATTTTCTTGTATCTATGGAGACTATTTCTTCAGAGCATATGATCAGTTTTGGAGGGATTTCCATGAGGTCTGAAAGGAAAGTATATTCTCAACCCTGTAGCATTCTTACTCCACATCTACAAATCTTTCCCAAATAATTATACCAACTGTGAACAAACATTCCAATATATGAACATATGCGGACCAAGCCCATTCAAACTACCACACATGGCAAAAGAATTTTTCCAAATATTACTCAGAGTACTAGCAGGTTGTCATTAAAACAGGGGTATTGTAAGGGCATGCAACTTTATCACCTGAGCTCTGTTAAAGGAGAATTATCATCTCACTGTGATGGCAGAATAGAAAGTCAAATTCAAAGAGGTAACTAGTAGTTGATGAAGGTAAAGCTGACTACAAAGCCAAGGGAAGTCTCCAGAAAATCAGAGATATACTGAGTCATTAGTAAGCATCAATCGTGACTTTGGTTACATACAATGGCCTACAGTGACATGAAAGCTGATTCTTCAATGGTAAAAAGGAACCTTGAAAACAAATTCTCCCCAGGTCTTCCAGATAGAAGTCAAAAGATTAGATATTGTGGAATCTCAAGTAGAGGATCAAAGAAGACCACATTGATTTCTATCCTATTGACCACATGGACTTCTGCCCTATTTCACCACATAGAGTTCCATCCTATTTGACCACATTGACTTTCATCTTATTTGATAACATAGACTTCCATCTTATTTGACCACAGAGGCTTCCATCCTATTCAGCCTGAGGGAATGAATGACTGTTGTTATAAGATACTTCATTTGTGGTGATTTTTTCCACCACAACTTAAAGAAAAAGGAAGTATACACTGAGATGAATCTGTCTCAGAATCCAGAAATTTATTTTTTTAAACCTAGATTCTGTAAAATCATAAATCATACAAAAATAGAAGGAGAAAACATAAACCTCTAAACTCCCAGTTCTTGCTGCAAGAACTAGATGGAGTGTCGTATGATCCAGGAAAGAAGTTTCCTGTAAGATGGTGGTAAAAACTATTCCCATACATAAGATTTAAACAGTGATGAGTGAATGATAAGTCCTCAGGTGTGACAGGATGGGGAACCACCAAACATTCAGCGCTTCCAAGATTCACCTAAACAAAGAGGCTTGATAAATCCAAAGATTTTTTTTTTGTATCTTTAGAGATAATTTTATCACATTTCCTGAAAAGAGGTTGAGATGGAGTAGGTGGGAATCAGGGTGAATTTGTGAATTAACAGTAGCTACCAGGATATGTTTGACTATCATGTCTAGAACTACTAATAAATTATTAAATGATATCTGAATGGTCTAGACCATGAAAAAGAAATAAGAAATTTAAATAATTATTTCAATATTATGTGACTTTATTTCTATATAACTAAAATTTAATCTTTGATTTGTTGATGAATTTTGCACCTAATGTTATGGTTAAAATGCCTCTAATTGATAATTAACTTTCTGGAATGCTGGGGGCTGTTATTCAAGCAATAAAACAAGCCAAACAAGTAATGTGTTTTTGTTTCTTCTATAAACAAGACTGGCTGCCCCAACTACATAGGACATGGTATTGATCATACATAGTTTGATGGGCATAGGCAGGAAGTATGTCAGAATCTATGCTTACATAGATTGGACAAAGGCAGGAAGTACAGCTTTGTAAGTTCTGCCTTTATAAGTCCCCAACTAATAAAATTTAGTGCCATATTCTATGAACTTTTGTGTGGACCTGGGCTAAATTTGGGTCAAAATTGTGGTAGTTGTCTTATTCTTGCCCAGTGGGATTGGCACTATAATTTCTATACATTCAAGAATACATTATACACTCAAGAGTATGTGTATAATTTGTACATATGTTTGCTTTTTAATTTTAGTCTAACTATGAAATATATATCAAAGTTAATAAAACTATGGATGTTTTTGGAAAAATTATCAAATGGAAGTTCAAAGTTCTTTATTTCTTTATACTTCTGCTTCAAGAGACCAGTAAAACACAAGAACATCGGTAGCTATACTTTATAATGAATGATGACAGAATTTTTTTGCATTTAGTTTTAAATGAAACCTAGCAAGTTTTGTTACATCTAAACTTAGCTGTGTTTCCTAAGATTCATCACTTGCTGCCATATGCTATGTTCAGATCACAATTCTCATAATCTGTGAAGTGGTTACAGATGTCTGGTTTTAAATGAAAACAACTACCAGTTTGTAAAAGAATGGGCATGAACCATGTTTCTAATTTAAGAATTAGAAAATTTGCTCCATTTTACTGATTTATTTTTATACCTGAAAAGGCCTAACAAGATTTGCTATGCCTCAATATTTTACATACTTCTTTTTTTTTAACTTTTATTTTTCATTTCAAGCAAAACGATTCAAAGAGACATCGCAAGGGCAGTAATGTTACATAGTGGCCATTTGTTCTCATTTGAAAAATTTAAGTATGAATGAATTTACAATTTCCTCTTTAGTCAATAGTTTCAAAACACTTCTCTTCTTAATCTGAAGTCTGCTTGACTGGGAAGAGAATTAGTTTTACATAATTTTGTGATTTCTATGAACTTGATCCTCAAAACCAGTGATTCTCAACCATTCTCATGCTGTGACCTTTTAATATAGTCCTTCATATGGTGACACCAACTACAAAATTATTTGGTTGCTACTTTATAGTAGCTTTGTTACTGTTATGTATCATAATGTCATGATATAAAACAACTCCAGTGAAAGAGTCATTTGACCCACAACAAAGTAATAAACCACAGGTTGAAAACCGTTGCTTGCCTCCTCATACCCCCACGTATACCCATGGCATATGTGACAACCAGAGCTTTGGCCTTACCCTAGCAGAAGAGATGAGTATCTCACTCACCAGCTGGAGTGCCGTATTCTTTAGGCCATAGTCCCCAGAAGCACATCACATGCCCCACCCCCACACAGCAGAGCCTTAGAGATCTGGGAGCAGCCTCCCTACACCCCCAAACAACACCTCATGGCATCTTTGACCACCACAGCCTTGGACCCACCAAAACCTGGAGAAGCATCAAGCCATAGCAGAGTCCAGCAGAAGAAAAAACCCACCTACACTTGAGGGAACAGAGACACAGACCAGTTTTACCCATTGGAGGAATAGATGGGCAGATGGTGGTGTAAGAACACATTAAACAACATAAAGAACAATATGGCATTACCACAAACTAGTGGATCTACACAGCAAGACCCGAACATCCCAATGCAGATGAAGCAGAAGAAAACAAACTTAAAAATTACTTTATGGAGTTGATAGAGGCCTTTAAAGAGAAAATGAAAAATATTCTTAAAGAAGTGGAGGAAAGGCAAATAAAAAATTAGAAGAAATCAACAAATTCCTTAAAGAAACCAAAGAAAAAAGCAATTAAATATGTAAAGAAAACAGGTCAAGACCTGAAAACTGAAATAGAGGCTATTAACTAAACACAAACTGACAGATTTCTGAAAATGGAAAATCTGAGTAAATAATCAGGAGCTACAGATGCAAAAATAAACAGAGTATAAGAAATAGAAGCGAAAATATCAGGTATCAAAGATAAGATAGAAAAAATAGATTCATTGGTCAAATTAAATATTAAATCAAACAAACTCTTAACACAAAATATCCAGAAAATCCAGGAAACCATGAAAAGACCAAACCTCAGAATAATAGGTATAGAAGAAGAAAAGTTCAGCTTAAAGGCACAGAAAATATAGACAACAAAATCATAGAAGAAAACTTTCCAAACCTTAAGAATGACATGCCTCTAAAAATATAGGAAGCTTAAAAAATACCAAATAGAGTTGATAAAAAACCTAACCACATATAATCAAAACACTAAATATACAGAATAAAGTAAGAATATTAAAAATGGCAAAGGAAATAGGCCAAATAATACATAAAGGCAGACCTATGAGAATTACACCTGACCTCTCATTGAAAACTCTAAAAGCAAGAAGGTCCTGGATAGACATTCTACAGAAACTAAAAGATCATGGATGCCAGCCCAAACTACTATACCCAGAAAATCTTTTAATCAACCATAGATGGAGAAAACAAGATACTCCAATACAAAACCAGATTTACACAATACCTATCCTTAAATACAGGCCAATAGAAAGTATTATAAGAAAAATTCACATGTAGGGAAGCTAGTTATACCCACAAAAACATGGTTAATAGATAATCCCACAAGAGCAAATCCCAAAGAAGGGAAAAACACACATATTACCACCAACAACAACAATGAAACCAAACATACAGGTACTAGAAATCACTGCTCATTTGTATCTCTAACTATCAATGGTCTCAATTCACCTATAAAAAGATGCGGGTGACAGAATGGATATGGAAACAAAATCCATCCTTTTGCTGCCTACAAAAAATACACCTCAACTTCAAACACAGACATTACCTCAGAATAAAAGGTTGAGAACAGGTTTTCCAATCAAATGGGCCTAAGAAACAAGCTGGTTTAGCTATCCTAATAGCTAATAAAATAGACTTAGAACTAAAATCAATCAGAAGAGATAAAGAAGTACATTTCATATTCATCACTGGAAAAATCCATCAAGATGAAGTCTCAATTCTGAACATCTATGCTTCAAATACAAGGGCACCCACATTTGTAAAAGAAACATTGCTAAAGCTCAAGTACACCCCAAATCCTTTACATTGATTGTGGGAGAATTCAACATCTCATTCTCACCACTGGACAGGACTGCTGGAAAGAAACTTAACAGAGAAATAAAGGAACCAACAGAAGTTATGACTCAAGTGGATTTAACAGATATCTATGGCACAGTCCACCCAAGAAGAAAAGAACATATATTCTTTTCAACTACTCATGAAATATTCTCCAAAACTTTACCACATTCTCAGTAAGAAAGCAAACCTCAGAAGATTGAAAAAAATGGGAAAAACTCCCTGTATCTTAGCAGATCACCATGGCTTAAAATTAAAATTCAACAACAACACTAATTACATAAAACCTACAAAATCATTAAAACTGAACAGTGCTCAACTAAATCACCCCTGAGTCAAGGAAGAAATAAAGAAAGAAATTAAAGGCTTCCTAGAATTCAAAGAAAATGAATACACAGTATAACCAAACTTAAGAGACACTTTGAAAGCAGTGCTAAGAGGAAAGTTTATAGCACTAAGTGCCTACATCAAGAACCTGGGAAATTTCACAATTTCTAGAACAAAAAGAAGCAGACTCACCCCGTAAGAGAAGATGCAAGGAAATAATCAAATTGAGAGCTGAAATCAATAAAATAGAAACACAGAAAGCAATACAAAGAATCAATGACATAATGAATTAGTTCTTTGAGAAATCAACAAGATAGACAGACCCTTATTCAAACTAACCAAAAGGCCAAGAGAATAAGCATATTAACAAACTAAAGAATGAAAAGGGGTTCATGACAACAGATACCAAGGAAACTCAGAGGATCATCAGGTAAAACTTCAAAAACCTGTACCACACAAAATTGGAAAATTTAAAGAAAAAGAACAATTTTCTGCATAGGTCACATATACCAAAATTAAATCAAGAACAGAAAAATAGTTTAAATATACCTATAGCCCCTAAGGAAATAGAATCATTCATCATAAGTCTCCCAATCAAGAAAAGCTCAGGGCCAGACTGTTTCAGTCAAGAATTTTACCAGAATTTCAAAGAGCTAAGACCTATCTTTCTCAAATTGTTATATACAATTGAAACAGAAGGGACCCTGCCACACTCTTTTTATGAGGTGACAGTTACCCTGGTAACCAAACCACACTAAGATATAACTAAAAAAGAGAATTGCAAACTAATCCCTGTCATGAACATTGGTACAAAAATACTCAATAATATACTGGCAAAACGAAGCCAAGAACATATCAGAAAAATCACCCACCATGGTCAAGTAGGCTTCATCCAAAGAGATGCAGGGATGGTTCAACATACAAAAATCTGTTAATGTATTCCACCACATAAACAAGATAAAGGACAAAAACCACCTGATGATCTCATTAGATGTGGAAAAAGCCTTTGACAAAATTCAACACCCCTTCAGGATAAAGGTCATGGAGAGATCAGAGATACAAGGAATATACCTAAACATAATAAAGGCAATATACACCAAGTAAACAGCCAACATCAAACTAAATCGGGTAAAAATCAGAGTGATTCCTCTAAAATCAGCACAGATCAAGGCTCTCCACTCTTTCCATATCTATTTAATATAGTGTTCAAAGTTCTAGCCAAAGTATTAAGAAAACAAAAGTAGTTCAAGGGAATACAAATTAGAAAGGAAGAAAACAAACTTGCACTATTTACAGATGATACAATAGTTTAAATAAGTAACACAAAAAAATTGTACTTGGGAACTCCTACTACTGATAAACACCTTCAGTAATATCTCAGGATACAAGATTAACTCAAGAATATTAGTAGCCCTCTTATATACAGAAGATAAATGGGCTGAGAAAGAAATCAGAGAAACATTACCATTCCCAGTAGCCACAAATAATATAAAATATCTTGGGGTAACTCTGTCCAAACAAGTGAAAGGCCTATATGACAAGAACTTTAAATCTTTAAAGGGAGAAATTGAAGAAGATATCAGAAAGTTGAAAGATGTCCCATGCTCTTAGATAGGCAAATCAACATAGTATGAATGGCACTCTTACCCAAAGCAATGTAAAAATTCAGTGCAATCCCCATCAAAATCCAAGCACAATTATTCACAGACCTTGAAAGAAGAATATTCTTTAATATGGAAAAACAAAATGCCCAGGATAGCCAAAACAATCTTGCACAATGAAGGAACGTCCAGAGGCATCACTATCACTGACATTAAACTCTACTACAGAGCTATAGTAATGAAAATACATTGGTATTGAAACAAAAACAGACAGGTGGACCAATGGAATCAAATCAAAGACCATGATATTAATCTACGCAGCTAAGAACACCTGATTTTTGACAAAGAAGCTAAAATTATACAATGGAAAAAAAGAATCTTCTAAATATGATGCTGTCATAAGTGCATGTCAACATGTAGAAGAATGCAAATAGATCCATACCTGTACTCATGCACAAAACTCAAGTGCAGATTGATCAACGACCTCAACATCAATCCAGCTACACTGAAACTCATAGAAAAGAAAGTGAGAAGGAGCCTTGACATTGACATTGGAGACAACTTTCTGAATATAAAACCAGTAGACAAATAATAATTGGGACCTCCTGAAACTGAAACGTTTCTGTAAGGCAAGAAGACAGTCATCACGACAAACTAGTAGCCTACAGAATGGGGAAATATCTTCACCAGCCACTTTGGACAAAGGGCTGATTTTCAAAATATACAAAGAACTTCAGAAACTAGATATCAAAATATCAAATAATCCAATTCAATAATGGGGTACAGATCTAAACCATGAATTTTCAACTGAGGAATCTCTAATGCCAGTAAGCCACTTAAGGAACTACTCAACATCAGGGAAATGCAAATCAAAACAACTCTGAGATATGATCTTGCACCTGTCAGAATGGCTAAGATCAAAAACAAGAATGATAGTTCATGTCGGAGAAGATGTAGAGTAAGGGGAACTCCCCTCTATTGCTGGTGGAAGTTCAAACTTGTACAGCCACTTTGGAAATCTGTATGTTGGTTTCTCAAAAAATTGGGAATCAATCTACCTCATGACTCAGCAATAACACTCTTTGGCATATACCCAAAGGATACACATATATAACACAAGGACATTGGTTCAACTATTCTCATAGTAGCATTATTTGTAATAGCCAGAATCTGGAAACAACTTAGATGACCCTCAACCTAGAATGGATAAAGAAAATGTGGTACATTTACACAATGGAATACTAATCGGCTGTAAAAAACAAGACATCTTGAAATTTGAAGTCAAATGAATGGAAAACCGTCCTGAGTGAGGGAACCCCGACAGAGAAACACAACACATATTATATATTAGACATAGAGCAAATGATAACCAGCCTACAGTCAAAACAACAGAGAAGACAGGAAACAACGAGAACCTTAAGAGAGATACACATGGTACCCCTGGGAAGGAGAAGTAGACAAGATCTCCTTAGTAAATTAACAGCATGGGAGAATGCATGGAAGGGGGAGAGGGAGGGGAGAAGAGAGAAATCAGGAAGATCAAGTTGGGTAAAGGACAGAGAAGGAGAGCAAGGAAACAGATACCTTGAAAGAGGGAGCCATTGAGGGGATAGCAAGAAACCACGCACTAGGCAAACTCTAACAAAACCACAAGGATGTCCCCAGCCAAGAATCTAGGCAATAGTTGAGAGGGTATGTAAACTGCCCTTCCCCTGTAATCAGATTTATGACCACCTTAATTGTCATCATAGAACCTTCATCCAGTAACTGCAAATGCAGAAATCCACAGCTAAGAACTGATCTGAACTCCTGGAGTCCAGTCATAGAGAGTGAGAAGAGATATTATGAGCAAAGGGATCAAGACCTTGATGGGTATACCAACAGCTGACTCAAGCTAGTGAGAGCTCACTGACCCCAGACTGACAGCTGGGGAACCAGTATAAGACTGAACTATGCCCTCTGAATGTGGGTGACAGTTATGTGGCCTGCGTAGTTTGTGGGGCCACTAGCAGTGGAACCAGTATTTTCCCCTAGTGAATGAACTGGCTCTTTAGAGCCCATTCCATGTGGAGGGATACCTGCTCAGCCTAGACACAGGGTGGAGGAAAGGGAGAGGGCCTTGGTCCTGCCTTGCTTGATATGATAGACTTTGTTGACTCCCCATGGGAGACCTCACCTTCTCTAAAGAGTGCATGGGGGTGGGGTGGAGGGAAAGTGGGGCTAATGTGAGGATGGCAGTGAGAAGGAAGTGGAATTCGAGTATAAAATAAGATTGTTTTAGAAATAGAAAGATCACTACAGCTCTACAAAGGATTTTATTCCAATACTAACCTGGAATAATTTATTCATTTGTGAATTAAAAAGTTAAAATTGCAAAAATGGTTATATTATGAAGGCAATGAAATGGTATTTAGAAGTGAATCCACGGGTTCTGAAACATTCAAATCATCAGACCTTACTTTCTTTGCTAAAGAAGGTGCCAAAAAAATCTCTCAGAATGTTTCTCTCTATTGATAGAGGTTGAGCTGTTATTCCATTGCTACTTTGTTTTGACTGATAAGTTTTTATCAGAATTCTTATTGCACATATGTATAAATAGAGACTTTCTACTTTCTTTTTAATTATCTATATTATTCAATATATAAACATTCAAATATTAAAGTTTTAATGAACCTATTTCCCATCTTAGATTTTTAGGATTTTCAAGTAATTGAAAAATTAGATCTAGAGGGAATATATTAACTAGAAAAATGTCCTGCAATATAATACAAATCTAGGATCCAACAACTCCACGATAAACCATAAATTTGGGTAAAAATTATTGATATTAGGCAACTTATTAGAAACATCACATATATAGAAATACGAAAAATGGTTGACTTAAGAGTATAGAGCTTCAAAACATTAGAGTCACATAATTCTTTATGCTAAAATCACATTGGAGTAAATACAGTCCTTTTTTGTTGAACATGTTTTTCTTAAAGACTTTTGTTTGTTAATTGATTCATTCAGTTCCCAGCAGTGAATGTTGGCTGTGTCCAGGTTTTCCCTCTGAAATTAATACAGGGTAGAGTTGGGGGAGCAGAAAACAGAAACATTAATCAATAGATGCTAAATTACTGCAGAGAAAGTAATCAATGATTACTAAGTTACTATTAGATAGGAGTGAAAAGTTCTTGTGTGTTACTGAGCAGTGAGATGACTATATATAAGAATAAGTGGTGTTGATTGTGGTGGGTGGGACTGGGGAGGTCTAGGAAGAGGTGTGGGAGGAACAGCCATGACCAAGATACATTATATGAAAACACATGTTTTCAATAAAAAAAATACTGAAAAGAGGATTCTGTAAGTTTTCATAATAAAAACAATAGATAGTTTTTGGAAAGAGCAAGTGAAACATATCATTTTACATATAACCTCATGTGAAATAGGGACTTAGTTATTAGAATAGGATTTCAAAATTGACTTCACAGCTATAATTATTCACAGAAAATATCACCTTTGCAGTTAAAATAAGTTAGTTACCACCAACTTCTGGTTCCAAACACAAAAGAGAAACTTATCTCTGAGGTAGAATCATTGGATCTCACATCTAAAAGTACACATGCATGTTTCTGGGCTTTTCTTTAATTTTTTAGGTTGAAAAGCAGCTATGGGAAGTATACACGTTAAAATGATCCCAATTCCAACTTTTCTAGAAAGTTCTCAAAACTGCTAACTTTTTATCATATAATTATCATCTGTTAATACAAGTCAGATCAAGCCAACCTTATGACTTAGTGACCCAGCTTTAGTGCCCTATCAATGAGTATATATGTATATGTATCTAGTGACAATAAATATAATTAATAAAAGAAAATAAATAAAAATAAAACAACATAAATGAGTCTGTCATTTACAGGAAAATATTCCTGGCAACTGCATTGTACTGGTCAAAGGAAGAACTGTTGGTAGCATGTTTTCTTCTCTTAGCTACATTATTATTACTTCATTTCTGTGCCTTCTCTTACTACTTATCTAAAAAAATCAGAAAGCAGTTGATTTTATAATAGGTGGTAGACATTAATTCAGTCTTCTTACTCAATACTTACTCCGTTACTTACACATAAATGATGGAGTTTCTTTCCTATCTTTAATTTGGTATCCTTCACTTATAAACTAGTATATTACATTGCAGTTGAAGCAGACCACAAAAAGTCATAATCACCCCTTTTAAGAAGCAACTTATGACATTTAAAGAGAAAAGTAAAGGATACTGCAGCTTATACTAATTCATTAATATTTTCTTCATGGTGTATGATTCACTTTTTAGCATTTTCCTTAGAGATCCTTTCATTTCTCATTATAGCCATAGAATTAAGAAGATAAAGCTGGACTAATATGGAGAGATATCTTTTGTCACAACATAAATATCTAATTCTGAAATATTAGTTAATGAAAAGCTAATTAATTTATGACAAAATTCAACTAATTTTATAATAGGAAACAATGTTTTTAATACTCAAAAACTACTAATGTGCTTTTATGTTTTTTAAAAGATAAAAAGGTTATGAAAAAACATATTAAGTAGTGAAATTCAGCATTCTTTGCTGATAAACTCTTAGCAACCTAGCTATATGTGAATATTCTTGAAAATTTAAAATCTAGAGCTCCTGTTCATTTACACAGATTTTCCGTTTCCAGACATCAAAATACCAAATAACCCAATTAAAAATGGGGGTACAGATCTAAACCAAGAATTCTAAACAGAAGAATCTCAAATGGCTGAAGGATATTTAAGGAATTGTTCAATATCCTTAGCCATCAGGGACATGCAAATCAAAACAACTCTGAGATTCCATCTTACACCTGTCAGAGTGGCTAAGATAAAAAAAAAAAAACAACAACACTAATGACAGCTTATGCTGGAGAGAATGTGGAGTAAGAAGAACACTCCTCCATTTGTGGTAGAATCAATCTACATCAAAATCCAGAAATACCGATCTTGGGCATATATAAAAAGGATGTTCAATCATACCATAAGGACATTTGCTCAACTATGTTCATAGCAGCATTATTCATAATAGCTAGAACCTGGTAACAACCTAGATGCCCCTCAACTGAAGAATGGATAAAGAAAATGCAGTATACTTACACAATAAAATACATCTCAGTGGTTAAAAAAAAAGAAAAAGAAAAAAAAGAAAAACAGCAACAACGACAGAAAACAAAACAAAAAAAAAAACCCAAAAAACTTGAAATTTCCAGACAAATGGATGGCACTAGAAAAAAGCATCCAGAGAGAGGTAACCCATACCCAGAAAGATCATCTTTGGTATGTACTCACTCATAAGTGGTTATTAGTTGTAAAGCAAAGGAAACATGAGTGGCTACTAGCTAACTGTAAAGCAAAGACACTAGCTGTAAAGCCTTTAGAGAAGCTGAGTAACAAGGTGAACCCTAAGGAAAGCATACATAAATCCACCTGGAAAGGGGAAATAGACAAGATTGCCTGAAAAAATTGGGAGCATGGTGGTTGGGAGAGAAGAGTTAAGGAAGGGGAAGAGGAGAGAGAAGGAGAGGGGGGAGGAGAACTTAAGGAATCAGATAGTCAAGATGGAGGAAGGGCAGAAATGAGAGCAAGGAAAAACGTCTTTTGACTGAAGGAGCTGTTATTAGGCTAGCAAGAGACCTGGCTGAGTGCTCTGAAAAGCAGAACTTACAAAAGTAAAGGAAGCTCATGGGAAAACCTTGCATTTGAAAATGATATGTAAAAAAAACCAAATTATGTGAATTGATCAAGGATTCTCAGTGTTTCCAGAAGACAAAAATTATACACAAAAGACTGCATCAGTGTAAACCAATCAATTAGAAACTATAGCAAATGGAAGTTACTAACAAAGTAACTAACAATTTTAAAGACAATGAAAACTCCATATTAAAACCTATAAAGAATCCATAGATTAACCTATAATTAATAAAATCTTAAGAAAAAACTAAGAATGAAATTGTTATAAATTTTATTTAAAATATAAACATCAAGGTTATACAGGATGCTTCTGAAGAACTAGGTGGATATGATAGTTGTCTAAGAATAAACACTATAGTTACATAAAATGTGAACTTAGAGACTGACAAAGCGAGGAAGTTAAATCAAGGAAGATAAACTGGCTTTTTAAATATGGAAACTGTATGGATTACATAAGGATGAAAAATGATAATTAGCATGTTTGCATTTATAATAGTAAACAAAGTGATTGTAGTGAGTTTGTATTATCTTGATCACAATACACTTGTCTTCAAAAAGATTAAAATGGCCATAATAAAAAATAAAACTGCAGTTGTGTATCTTAGTGTATGTGCCTCTTATGCTTTCTCATTTTGTTTTATTTTTAAATTATGGGCTACTTGTTTTTGAAAGAAAATGCTATTACTTTTCTAAAGAGAGAGAGAAAGGTGTGGAATAATGTGGGTGTAGAATTAGGGAGGATCTGCTAGGAGATAGGGTAGGGCAATATCTGATCAGAATATATTGTACCAATTTTCAATTAAAAACAGTTCTGAGGACTCACAATTACTGGGGTTTTGGGGATTTAAACATTTAGGAAATGTTATTTGTTTGTCTGTGGGGTGGGCATGTGGGTGCAACCAACCTCAGGAGACAGCTCTCTGATGTGGGTTTTGGAGACTGAATACAGGTAGGTAGGATTGGTGACAAGCACCTTTGCCTGTTGAGACATCTTGCTGTCTTCATATTTCTAAATATTCTATGTACTTTCTTCTACTAGGTAATTACTTAAAGACACATATTTCTTTGAGGACATTGTTTAGCTTTTATTCTAAAATCTTTACAAGTACTATTTATACAATTAAATGCTTTGATCTTTACTTAGAATGCAATTTTCCAGTATAAATTTAGAGAGTATTTTCAACTATATAAATCCTTAGATTTTATATTTAAGTTAATTATTAACCACTTATATTGTGATCATAGAAGCTGACCATATAATACAAATTACTTGATTTTTGTTGATGCTCATTTAATACAATAGTTTATAATTAAGTTTTGGGAATAATTGAACAATAATAAATATCTTGAATTTGCAGTTTTCAAGATTTTTTTATCCTATTCTAATACTGAGTTTTGACCTACTGATACTAATAAAAGTCCTAAATTTTGATGGCAAATTTTTCACTTTTCTTAATTATTTTAGTTTTTGCTCTCACTACATAGTATCTTTATACGTGTGTGTGTGTGTGTGTGTGTGTGTGTTAGTATCATGCACTGGTAACTTACTATTCTTCAATGAGATGTATTTTTAGGCTAAGCTATTGATTAGTTAATAATTAATTAAGAACTTAATAATGTTTTCAAGCCACATACACATTTTTTCTGGTACTAGCATAGTTGAAATGATTTTCTTTAATATTTACTCTTTGCTTTTTTCTTCTTTTATTTTCAGCTTATTTTTAAATATTGATGTTATCGTCTATAAGTTTTGCTGGCTTGTTTTCCAGTTTATCAATCTATCCTGTAACTGGAAATCTTTATTTCTCTGATTGTGATTCCACATAGATTATTTTAAGCCACTTTGTTTATAACATAAGACTACAGATTTGCCATAAGTTTGTTTGTTTGTTTGCTTGGCAGCTTTTCCATCATTTTAATATTCATTCAGAATACAATTACGACATTTCTACACTCTCTCTCATACATGTTACCCCTTCTGTATTCAACCCCTGCTTCTCCATCTTTGTGTTCTCTAATTAATGCTGATGCATGTACATATAAAAACAATAATTTAAAGTACTCTCTTCATAAATATGTTTCTGCAGCTGACCATTCACTATTGTATATGCAATAGCAAGCTTCATCCCCAAGGAAGACTAATTCTCCCTCTTTGGCAGCTGAGAACTGTCTAAACTCTTCAATCATGGGTGGGCCCTGGGAAATTTCTCTATTCTGTGTTGATAATTGGTGTGGCTCACAGGCATGACAGCTGAGAAAGACTATCAGTTGCTTTCCTACGTCAACAGCTTGCAAAACACCTTCCAGTATGACAAAATCTAGATGTCAGGGAAGACGATTACAGATCAATTCCATCTCAAATCTGAAAAGTCCTATGACAAAGTGTGTGGTATCTTCAGCAACAGAGACATATCTTTCACTTCTGGAAGGCAGCAAAGAGCAATAACAATGGGTTATATTGTTTATGGAGACTCTCTTAGACTCTTCCAACCTACAAATGTGCAGGGAGTTTGAAAAGGGAGTTTCTCATGTTGATTTTTTTCTCATGTTGTATTTTTTGTTAGTCTGTGGCTATTGTGGGGAGTATTATTGCTTGCCTGTGTTATTCTGGAAGTTAAGCAATCAATTTTTGTTATTTTTGTGATAAACATTACATTTTTAAAACGTGCCAAATGTGGTGGTATACACTTTTATCTCAGCATTTGAAAGACAGAGGCAGGAAGATAAGAGTTAAGGTTGTCTCCACTTATTTAATGAGTTGAAGGTCAGTTCCTGGCTACATGAGACCTCATTTCAAATGAACAACAACTAAAATCAAAATGCTTAAGGAAGCTTAGGAATTAAACTAATTAGTGCATCTATATTCCTTCATCTAGCAATCTGTGATTTTTAAAATATTTTAATTTTCATTATTGCTCTGTTGTCCATTGATTTCTGGCTAATAAGTATATCTCTCCAATGAATTGAATCGTAATCTGTGTATGCGCCCATTTCACTGATAGAATTCTAAAAAATGGGGAGAAATAAAAAGGAACAGGGCTTTGAGGAAGGGAAGGCTTTTGGGTCAAAGGTTTGGAGTTTGGATCAGCAACTGTAGAGAATAAATCTCAAAGGGTTAGCTATTTGCTTCTGCTATGTGAGCATACACTGAGAGTGTCACATCTATAAAACAGACCTATAATCTATCAGAGGTTTGATATTGTACTTCCACTATGTGAGCATACACTGAGAGTGTCACATCTATAGAACAGACCTATAATCTATCAGAGCCTTGATATTATACTTCCCAGAATATAAAAATATTAGTAGCTTATGTAATTTACAAGTCTCCCAGGTTATGGTAACTTTTATAGAAATCAGAAGATAAGCACATATTCTAAAATATTTTTTTTTGTGAATCTCCGCACTCCCTATCCGCTATCTCTTTCTTTCATTTTTTTATCTCACATTGCAGCCTAGGTAAGCACCCTATTCATGATTATTTTGCCTCAAGATCCTGAGGACTAAAATAGCAGGCATATATACCATAACCAGATTAAAGTGCTTTGAATATTAACTTGGTTATGAAGTTTAGATGCAAGAAATTCTTCCCACATGTTCTGTTAACTGATCATTGCTCCTCTTCTCTTTTGAGTGTGACATACTTTACAGGATTGTTTTCTTATCCAAGGATTATAACGTCAAATATTTCTGTAATTAGTGCTGATTATTTATACCAGGGATTGTTTTTTTTTGACTTTTGTTTTATTTTTCATTAATCCGTAAATATTTTATTTATTTATTTATTGAATGGAAAAAATAAAAGAATATGGAAAAAAATGAATAAAAATAAAATTTTACATTTCCTCCCCTTCTCCCAGTCCGCTCCCGCTTCCCCCGCACCGCTCCTCCCTCCCCCTGCTTCCTTAAAAGAGGGCATGGTGCCCTGCCTTGTGGGAAGTCCAAGGCCCTCCCCACTCCATCCCAGCCTAGGAAGGTGTGCATCCAAATAGACTAGGTTCCCAAAAAGATAATGCATGCAGAAGAGATAGGTCCTAGTGTCATTGTTGATGGCTTCTCAGTCTGCCCCCATTGGCAGCCAGAGAGTCCGGTTTGATCATATGCTCATTCAGTCCCAGTCCAGCTGGATTTGGTGAGCTCCCATTAGTTCAGGCACACTGTCTCAGTGGGTGGACCAGCCCCTCAAGGTCCTAACTTCCTTGCTCATCTTCTCCCACCTTCTGCCCTTCGACTGGACCTTGGGAGCTCAGTCCATTGCTCTGATGTGAATGTGGGTCTCTGTCTCTACCTCCATCCATCGGATAAAATTTCTACGGTGGTGATCAAAATATTCATCAATGTGACTCTAGGACAAGGCTACTTCTGGCACCCTCTCCACTGCTGCCCAAGTACCTAGCTGGGGACATCCCCATGGACACCTGGGATCCCCTCCAGGGCCAAGTATCTTGCCAACCCTAAAATGACTCCCTTAATGTAGATATCTTATTCCCTTCTCCAATATCCACGTTTCCTCCATCTCCACCCTCCCACTCCCCCAAGCTCTCCCCAGTCCTTCCCTTCTCCATTTCCTTCCCCCTCTCCCCTTTGCTCACCCACCCTACCCCCACCTCTATCCCCGTC
>PVIU01028446.1:0-18933 GCA_004026605.1 Ondatra zibethicus | reverse complement strand
CAGAGAGTCTGTTTCGATCACATGCTCGTTCAGTCCCAGTCCAGCTGGCCTTGGTGAGCTCCCACTAGATCGGGCACACCATCTCAATGGGTGGACGAATCCCTTGCGGTTCTGACTTCTGTGTTCATCTTCTCCCTCCTTCTGCTCTTCAACTGGGCCTTGGGAGCTCAGTCCAGTGTTCCAATGTGGGTCTCTGTCTTTATCTACATCCGTCGCCAGATGAAAGTTCTTCTGCTCTTCGACTGGACCTTTTTTTTTTTTTTTTTTTTTTTTTTAAAAAATGGTTCCAGAGACTTGAGAAGTCCAGGTAAAGGTATTGGTGGACTTGGTTGGTATCGGTGGACTTGATTGGTATTGGTGAGATCTACTCTTTGGTTTCTACTAATTACTCAGTTTCAGATCTTATTATAGCAACAGAAACAGATGAAGATCATCAGGAGTTGGAGATCCTTGGATGAAAGAACAGTGCATACTGTCCTTCTGGTGTTTCCTGGCTACTTTGTTCTTGGCGCAGAATTTTGATGGACATTTGGTGTCATCATCATGTGGTGGGAAGGACAACTTAGTTCCTTTGGGACTTTTTCTAAGGGCACTGATCCCATTCATAAGGGTTCTGCTTCTTAAAAACCCCACCCCTTAAGGCCATAGCCTTGAATTGCTGCTTGGGAATTTTGGTGAGATGTAGAAATTCAGACTACAGCCAGTGCCCAGTTTTGTGGTGTTTTCTCTACTGTGAAAATACGTTTCCTGACCCAAGAACAGGTCCAGTTTCATTGTGTACAACCTTATAGTTACGCTTTTATGGTAAAACTTACATGCAGCTTAAAGTATTTTGTCTGTTTGGTGGTTGGTATTTGTAATTAGTTTGCAGATTGGGAATGTTAGGGCTGTTGGACAGCGCTAGTCACTACTGTGTGCAAGCTTCAGAGGACTTACTGTTCCAGTTGTGAGACAGTGGGAAGCTTTTTATTGAGGAAAGACAGTGTGATATTTCATGTGAGTGAGAAATTACCATGCCATAGTTTCAGTGTCCCAAATGACCCATGTTAAAGTTTAATTGCCAGTGTGATGTGGTTGGAAAGTGTTTAGTTCCTTTCTCCTGGTTGTGATACAATAACCTACAAAGGCGACCTAAAGAGGATGGGTTTATGGGGCCCATAGTTTGAGGATACAACCCATCATGGCGGGAAAAATGTCTGCAGGCCTTGTGAGGCAGCACAGTCAGGAAACAGAGAGAGGTGAATTCTGGTAGTGTGCTTACTTTCTCCCTTATTCATTTGGAGACCTGAGCCCATGGGATAGGGCCACCTACATTCAGAGTGGGTTTTCCTCCTTAGTTCATCTCTCTAGGAACCTCACTAGAGGTTTGCATCATTTTGCATAATCAAGTTGATAGTCAGGATTAACTGTGGGGAAGAAGAGGAAGCCCTGAGTGAATGCCCATTGTTGGCATGGTGGTAACTGGTTCAAAGACACCAGTGCCTCAGACTTAAGGCAGTTTGCAAAGTCTTCCTCTGGGTTAGGCTCAGAGGGATGCAAAGCTTTCTTTCTTCCTTTGGTCCAAATTCGAACATTGGCAGTGTATATAAAAAACTAGTAACCACAGCCTCCTCCCTGTGGGTTGACTGTAACTTGGGATGCTTCTCTTCAGAGACCTCACACTGAGACTAGCTAACAGCATAAATGTGCTGAGGTTTCAGGGTTGTATGATGTTGATATGTCTCCATCCATCTAATACCAGCTTTTCCCTGTGTGTGTGTTCTTTCTTTATGCCCTCAAGGCCCCGGTCAGATTTCCATGACCAAGCTGGGCAATTAAGCATCCAAAGAAGTGAGACTGGTTAGAATCCCATGTGAATGTGCTAGGGCCACTGTGGGAATCGGGCAGTTGTTTTGAGTGGGCTCATTGTGAAAGCAATGACCCTTTTCTTAGTCTCAGCCTTGTGTGCCCTTCTGCCTGCCATGGGGTACGGCAGCAAATTTCTCGCCAGATGCCACTGTCATAGTCTTGGACTTCTCAGCTTTCAGTACTATGAGCCATATCATTTTCTATTATTTATAAACTTCCCAGTCTCTGGTATTAGTCTGTTATAGCAATAGAAATAGACTAAAATAGGCCATCTTAATGAAAATTTAAGGTCTTTAGATGAAAGAATAGTATATATTGTCTTCCTGGTGTCTCTTGACTACTTTTGTCCTTGATAAAGCATTTTATGTACTGTATTGGGATTCACTGTAAATTTCCAGAATCATAGTGTATGAATTAACACACATTTACATTGAAGACTGAGTTGGGGAGGGGGAAGAAAATGGGTAGCTAATAAATTGTGACCTTAGTATGCTATTAGCCAGGAGTGAATGCCCTTCTCTCAGCTATCCTTTGACCCTGTCTCATTTGTCTAGGTAATGTAAACTGACCTATAATTTGGCAAAATTCTCCCTAAAACTATAGGTGGTAGTTGACCTGGCTTTCCTGCTTAAGATAGTCACAGGATAAGTACTTAGTACTGGCATGTTTCTTCTAAGGGGTTGCTTGTATTCAAAACTATCTTAAACTCTTGGTATCTCAAGTAGTTTGACATCCTAAGACACTCCATCTCCTTGGAGCCTCCCACTACTGAGGTGAAGTGGGAGTTTAGGCAGGTGGTGCTTACCTGTAAGCTTCAGTGCCTGTACCATAAGGAAGTGGTGATGCTTTTATGGGGTAGGTCTCAGGTATCCAAAGCTGATGCCTGTCTGCTGTGTCACATCTGACGAGTGTGTGACAGAGAGACAAATGTGGTAGGTAATTGTGGATGGAAAGAAATGCCATCTTATGATCGAAGGTACTGCAGAATATATGTCTGTTCATGTGTCTTCCTTTGTATTTTGGCCATATGTTGTATATTTTATTTTCTGTGATGCTGGGAATTGATTCTAGGGCTTCATGTTTGTTAAGCCAGCACTTTTCCCCTGGGTCAAACCCTAGGGAGTTCACCATGCCTTTTAAAATAGTGACTTAAAACAAGAACCTCTGAATTTTGGCTTCATTATTTCCCCGCCCTCCACCACCTCTTCGTATCTTTTGTTTGCCCCGCAGGAATTCATAGGAGAGAAGACTCAGAATAGCTTAACTGTAGGGCCTGCTTCATGGAGAGGAAAGGGCTAATGACAGATCTGAGTGAGTACTGGGAAGAGAGTCTGAACCCCAGGGGCAGAGAGGAGGAGAGAAAGTCTAGCAGGTACTCTCATAATTGACCTCATTCCTAGCATAGCTGGATGGTACTCAGTTGTAGAGTTTGAGACTGAAAAGGATCAGAGAACTGTGGGCTCTGCTTGAGGCACTTTCAAACCTCACTGCTTTCCCAGGATTGAAGCTGAAGCCTGTGGGATGACTTGACTTTCTGCCCCTGAATAGGCAGACCCAGTGGGGAGTCAGGCAGGAGTAGTGCTGGCCTGGCTGCTCTTGCTTTTCCAGTTGTAGACAGGAGCATTGCAGGCACACACTTCCTTCCACATTAGCCTGTGAGTGAACTTACTAAGGTGGTGGGGCTGTTAGTGAAGGCTGTCCCTTTGAGATTTCTGTATAATTTTGTCCTGTCTGTATTTTTGGTTAGGGCTAGGGCAGGGACCAGAAAAATGCCATTCAGTCCGCATTAAGTTCTGTGTGCTTAGGTAAACTCCTGAGCTGTCTTACCCTCAGTTTCTCAGCTGTTAAGGGAGATAATTTTGACATATCCACCCCCAAAGGCAAAATGAGTATGTGTTTGGTGCTTAGCATAAACGAAGTAATATATAAATGTTGTTAGAAACCAAAGGAGTGACAGCACGCACACAGCAAAATGATAAGTTCTGTTCCATCTAAGGGCACCTAGCAAATCCAGTGTGTGTTTTTGTATTATTAATTTTTATTATTTTGCCCTTAGATTTTATTTTAGGACTTAATTCTATTACATGGGCATTTCTCTCTAGCAGATCTCAAGAAATATTTATGTATTAAAGACAGACACAAGGAATGCAGATTTGGGTAGGTTTTCTGAGCCTTTTAACCCTAGATTAGCACCTGGGGCTTGACAGTAGTGATCAGATACAGTTTGGTGGGCCAGTTGTATTTTTCCTGCAGCATCGTTCTAGAAAGAAGCCCATTTGGTAAGTGTGTAGCTTGGAGAGCAAAGGTTGAAAACACCAAGATGTTGTCATGGACAATTTGAGTTGCTCAGTGCTTATGCTTTACAAAGAGCCATTCTAAGTTTGAAAGAACGGTGGTTAGTAGAAGCATCCCTCATGAGAAATGGCTTCATGCTTTCTGAAATTTTCATATTAAATTGGTTGATTTATCACCATTTTAAATGGTTCTGAGTCCAGTAGAAAATAATTCTGGGTTATGACCACTGGTTTTAGTGTAGAATTATGTTTAGCAAAAGGTTCAGGTTTCTCTGTTTTCATTAGCAGAGTAAACACATTGTTAAAGTATCTTGTTTTCTTTTAAAGAGAAGCTGTTTTCTTTTTCCTTACACATTTTTTTTTTTTGTGGTTCATGGTACGTGATAAGCACGTAGTGACATCTGTGAAGTTATATTCTGGTGGGATTTGACTGTTTTCCCTACACTACAGGAAGAACACCCTTGCTTTCACCGTGGTTTTTCATTCAATATGTAAGCCTTTTTCAGAACGGAAACAGAATACTAAGGATTGGAACCCAGGGCCATGTACCTGAAGCACTCTGCCAACTGAATTATTTGCCCATCCTGTACAAGCCATTCATAGGTAGCTCTTTGGGTTGTTGACTGGCCTTCCTAGCTCTACCTAGAGCAAGTTCAGCTGCTCAGTTCCCAGATGCTTGGGCAGTCTAAGTGCCTCTTTCTGAGCTGTATTCCTTTCTGTGTCTTAAATTTTCATGTTTTCTTGATATTGCTAGATCCACCACTGTTATTCTTTCCCATGCTTTGAATATTGTGCATTTTAATGAATACCCAAAATTAAACAGAATAACCTTAAAAAATCAATTATTCTTTTAAAAATCAATTACTATTTTAGCAGCAAAACCAGAAAACCTCTGTTCTTCTGGCTTAAACAAGAAAAAAAATATTTTTATTTATTTTTTTTGAGATGTACATTTCTTCATATTTGGACACAACTGTAGTTGAAATACATGGTACACTTTATGTGTGTTTCATTAGGGCAACAACATTTTTTCCATTGATGGTTTATAAAATAAGGATTCCTTATACCATTGATAAATCTTTTATTTAGTGAAGAGAGATTTCACATCTCAGAAGTTCTTGTATGCAGGGTGGATCCATGCTGAATTATTTTACTGGATTGATTATGTCAAGAGCATGTGACAGATGTGTCTTTGGCTCATCCTCCTGCACAAAGAGGTGGCTGAGATTCTAAGCATCAAGTCATCAGCGTGTAAGTGCATAGAGACTGGAGGAGAAAGAGAAGCCTTTCTTTGTCTTACCTCTATGGTCCACACTGGGCTTGAACTCATTGTGCAGCCAAGGAAGACCTTAAACTTCTAATCTTCCTGCCTCAATCTCCTGAGTGCTGAGATTACTGGCATATACTACCTCATTAGGTTTTATTTTGTGGTTCTTGTGTGTGTAGTGTGTGTGGTGCACGTTTGCAATGTGTAGGTATGTGTGTGCATGTGTATGTACATGCTATGTGGAGTGCCAGAGGTTTACCTTGAGTGTCTTTCTAAGTCACTCTCTACATTATACATTAAGGTGGAGTCTCACTTGAACCAAGAGCTGGTTGATTTGGCTAGTCTGTTAGCCAGCTTGTCCTGAGAAACTGCCCTGGCTCCCAATCTGTAGAATTACAGGTAGCCACCATGGCTGCCTGGCATTTACACAGGGCATCTGAACTCAGGCCCTTGTGCTTGCACAGCAAATTCTGTACCCACTGAGCCACCTCCCCAGATCACCTATGTTCATATTTAAGAGTAAGCAATTGTCCAGATTGTCCTTCTTGCTTATGACTTCCTGAGAACTATTCATTAACTCTCTGACTTGTGTGCCCTTGATTGTGAGCTTGTTAAAGCATAGAGTTCTGGACCATACTCCAGTATATCTGATATAGTGAGGTTGGGTGGCATGTGCATTCCTTATAGTCTCCAGGCCAGGGACACTGGCCCATTGTCCCTCAGAATGCATGCCTGACTGATCATGAAGCAAACCAGGGCTGTCACAATCTAGGCCAGTATGGTTATGATTATTTATTATGAGTTGTACAAAATGTTATTAGAAGTAATGATAATTATCAGTAATCATTCAGAATGGTTTGCTTAAATCACAAGTAGATTCAAGATGATAATTGTGACTAATGACATGCTTTCTTGAGGAGGGCAGAAAAGTATGGTTAGTCCTCAGGAACTGGGAGAATGGACTGTATGGTCAGACAGTGCATGCTAATGATATCTTACTTAACCACCAAACCAAGTCAGTGAGACTAGTATTGCTAATAACTGTTTATGTGACCCAGCACTATCATGCTAGGTAGAAGTATAGTTAGAGCTGGTTGTGGGGATATTTACTTGTAACCCTTGCACTTGTGAGATGGAAGCAGGAATATTATAAGTTCAAGGTCACGTGGAGCAACAGTAGCAAGGCAAAAACAATAGGATGATAGTGTCGTGCTATTTGACTTGTGTATAACCAATACTTTCAACAAAATGTCCTGCTACCCCATTCAGGTCAAATCTGAGAGGCTTGTACTGTAGACTTGAGTTGTGTACAGAGGTTGGGATTTGTGCTCTGGAAATTATCCTTTCACTTCGTGGATCACCTCTGCCTATGTTTGTGGGGTTGATAGACTTGGATATTATGTATAGAACTTAAAATATGCCAGCTACATTTGTTAGAGCCTTTTGTCATTTCTCTATTTTATTAGCTGGCCTTCCCTGTCCTTATACACGTCCTGGTGGGCAAATGAGTTTGAGAGCAGAGACTTGTGGCTAAATGTTAGTTGTTGATAAACATAAGGGGTTTTATTTAGTTGTCTCAGAATTTTCAGCAAAGCTAATGCAATCTGAGGCCAAGAGTCATGCCCAGAGTTGACCGAGACCCTACCTTCTTCTTGTTTCTGGCCTTGTCCCGGCGTTATGCTGGCCTGTTGGCTTTATGCTGGGCACTGAGCTGCCTGCGTGCCCTGTCACTTGCTGTCCTGTGGTGTGATCCCTTTGCCCCTCTTCTTAGCTGATGCTCCTTTGCTTTGAGGCCTCACTCTGAATTTTTTTATGGATCTGTTCATCCTAATTACGATGGTAGGTGCACTGCTTTGCCCCCCCTGCAATAGAGTTTCAGATGGCCACCAACTTGCCCTTTCCCTGTGAGGGTACTTTGCCTAGTGTGAGACTTGAAGGGAATGTAGTGGATGGCTTAGATTTAAAGTCACCTGTTTCACACTGGACCAGAAATGATGCCCCTAGTTAATGTGTAAGTTGCAATTCCTGTGTTTCCAATGGACTAGAAACTTTCTGCCTTGGCTTGAATAGAATGCCTCTGTAGCGTGCCTCGTGTGAGTGGAGCTGGATGACTGGCTTGCTCACCAATACCTCTTTGAATTTTGGAAACTGGGAATCTGAGAAGTTGTAGTTACATAAGAAGAGCATTTACAAGCCAATAGTCATAGGTGACAGAGCACTGGTAAAGGTGGCACAGGGTTGCTGTGCTCTGCTTATCCACTTCTCTTAACATCTGGTGTTACCACCATAAATTCATTGTGCCAAAAAGACCAAGAAGCTTGAGACTCCGTCCCTTCCTATGAGAACAAATTCCTACCATGCTGTGTAGCATATTGCCACAAGTTAATAGATAGCAATGCATGTCCTCCCTGTGCCAGGGACTGTCCTAAGTTGGGGACAGTCATTTTAATTTCTATAGGGTCACATACTCTGAGGAACTGATAATTGCTTTTTAGGTCTTTTCTCCCAAAACATGAAGATATTCAATACTGTGCATACAGTTTTATGAGTTTATATAGTTTTAGACTCTTAAGACTTCAGTTAAGAAGACATGGTTAGTTGCCAGGTGATGGAAGCAGAGGTAGGCAGATCTCTATGATTTTTGAGGCCATTCTGGTCTTCAGACCAAGTTCCAGGACAGCCAGGGTACACAGAGAAACCCTGTCTTGAAGCCCCCCGCCCCCAATAAAGAAGACATGAGTTCAGCCCCACCGAAGTGGCATGCAATGAGGAGAGGGATGTGTTGCACACCCCAAGTGAAAGGCCTTACTTAAGGGAACAGGTAGTTTGTGAGTGAGACAGTAGAGAAGGCTGCCCTGCCGAGGGCAAATGCCACTGCATTCTGAACTTGAAGAATGGGAGTGTTAAATCAGAAGGTCTGAAAAGGTCCTAGAGAGATAGCTCAGAGGATATGAGTGCAAAGTTTGCATACTGTTCTCCCTGAGGACTTGAGTTTGGTTCCCAGCACCTGAGTCAAGTGGCTGCCTCACAATTGTTTGTAACTCCAGTTCCAAGGAATCGCATGCCTTTGGCCTCTGGGACGTTTATGCTCATGTCAGTATACCACACGCAGACACATGGCCACAATTAAGAATAAAGTGTTTCTAAGTCTTCTTAATAAAAAGGTCTGAAAAACATAGTAATTAAATAGAAGGACTCAAACTAGCAAATATGCACAGTGTGTTTTGTGATGACTGAGGGTTGTGATCTTGCCACAGTTGTAGAGGTGAACTGAGAGGTGGGTTGGATGTAACCTGGAGAGGGAGGAAAAGGGTGTAGAGTGAGAACTGGACAAGTTTCTCAGTTTATGAATTTTAAAATGTTTCAATGGCTTTTAATCCTGTACTCAAGTAATTTCTTTAGTCCCGTGGCATGGTGGTTTACTGGTACCTGACAAGTAGGCAGAAAGAAATGCAGGCTGCATTGTGAGTAAGTGTGGCTGGGAAGGGCCTTGGGGTGAGAGCTCCATGTCATCCTGGGGATCCAGAGAATTTTCTTTATGTAGAAGTGGGAGAGTGATGTATTGACTGAGACCAGAGAGCCAGCGGAGAAAGGAAGCAGGTGAGGGCAATCAGAATCTCAAGATGCCGAGGGCTGGCTGCTATAACCCAAGATGGACTCTCACTGCCTGAGGACAGCATGGGGACTGTGTCTCACTCATGGTTCCTGGATGTGTGTGTCCTGTCACTTTCCCTGTTTCTCCAACCATGTACCCAGCAAGAAACAGCTTAAGGGAGGATAAGATCTTATTCTAGACTGAATATGGCCTATCATGATGGGGAAGGTGGTGAACAGGGAGTGGGGCCAGGCTGTAAATCTCAGGGTGGCCTACTTCACTTCCTCTAGCAAGGCTCCACCTCCTAAAAGTTCTTCAGCCTTCCCAAACAGTGCTGTCATCTGGGGACCAAGTCTTCAAACCCACATGCTTAAGGGCATGTTTGACGTTCAAACCATGGCAGTAGCATCTAGAACAATCAGACATGTAAAACCTATATTTTGAGTGTGGCCTCACTTTGATCTTTCTGTTAGTGCAGTAACTATGCTTTTTACTCCCGCCATTGAGGTCTTTGCTAGGTTCTGGTGATAGAAGCATCAGAGTCAAGGCCCCTGATGAATTAGTTGAAGTAATTAAGGAACACCCATAGAAAGGATAAAAATACGTGTAACATGAGAAGTCATACTGCTTTCTCTGTTTTGGGCTGCAGGCACTGGCCAGAGCACCCACCATCTTCATGCTGCTGGGAAATAAAGCTGAGGTCTGTGATTTCCTCTTCCTAAGTAGCTTCTCCTTTAGAAGTGAGCACAGAAGGTTGGTGCCTCCTCACTTGCTCTTCCTTTTTCCTTCTTTGTGTTCTGTAAAGAGGAGTGGCTTTTATGGTGACCTCTTTCCTTTTAATTTAGGCAATGGTGCTTTTACTTTTTAATCCCATAAATGCTATTTGTAAATGAACTGAAAACCTTTGTGAGGGAAATGATTCCTAACTTAAAATTTAGTAATTTTTGAGCATAAATTTGACTGTTTTTATTTTTAAAAAATCTGTCTAGTGTCACAAATAGCTGACTTTGGAGGACATTTTCCCTTTTGTATTTTTACTAAGAAATATTAGTTAAATTGCATGACTTCTACCAATCACAGGACTTTGAGCTCTGGAGAGGGTCCTGTTTTGTTTCTGGATTTAACTCCGCACATCTGTGCCAAAGCACTGCAGTGGAGAGGGAAGAAAGTCAGGAGGCCCACAGTCAGGGGGCAG
Organism: Ondatra zibethicus; assembly: GCA_004026605.1. NCBI lineage: Eukaryota > Metazoa > Chordata > Mammalia > Rodentia > Cricetidae > Ondatra > Ondatra zibethicus. The sequence goes on along the minus strand of PVIU01028446.1, from coordinate 8,734 downwards.
ATGTGAGAGTCTGCAGATGTGAGGTTATGTGTCTTGTGATCTTTCAGCTGTTGATCCCGAGAGACTGCTGTCCCAGGCTAGAGGTAGCTCTGTGAGCACCTCTTTTCGGAAGTGTAGTTTTATCTGTGTTCATCTCACTGCACTCCCGTTTAAGGACTCTGGATTCCACTAGGCTCCTTGCCCTAAGAATGCCTCATGCCTGTAGGGAGGATTCTCATCCTAATGATGTTGTGTGGCTATAATAAAGGCTCCTCCTCCTATGGATGCCGCACAACTGTGGTGAAGGCTCCTCCTCCTATGGATGCTGCACAACTGTGGTGAAGGCTCCTCCTTCTATGGATGCTGCACAACTATGGTGAAGGCTCCTCCTCCTATGAATGCTGCACAGCTATCCATAGTGAAGGTTCCTCCTCCTATGAATGCCTCATAGCTATCCATAGTGAAGGCTCCTCCTCCCATGAATGCCTAATAGCTATCCATAGTGAAGATTCCTCCTATCATTGCTGCACAACTATTGTGAAGACTTCATTATTTTTTCTTACTGGGAGCTTGTCTTTTGTTATTTTATAAAATGAAATGTGTTTGTTTGTTTTTTTGTTTTAAATCCAATCATAAGTCTTTGGTCATTCATACTGAATTAAGAGTAGTTTTTTCCTTTCAGCCATAAACATACTAGACTACTACCACTTTGAAGCACTTGACCCTTAATTAGCTGGCAAGGCAGGGAATTCAGTCTGCACAGCTAAACCTTGGAAACCTGAAATGAAATAATAAGGCTATAGTGACTCCATTCAAGCCGTGTACACTGCAGCCTTTTTGAGTAATAAAATAAGCTTTTATGGTGAGTGTAGTATTGGGCAGTGTTGTGACCAGACTGGGGAGCAGGGTCCAGTGGCTTTGTCTTCAGGACAAAACAGATCCTTTCAGACAATTCCTGTTTGTCTCCCACAGCTCAGGTAGCCATGAGGCTGTGCTGTGCTGTTGCAGACTCCTTTGAACACCTTCACTGTCTTTCTCTTCAGAAGGAATGGAAACTGTGTGGCAGGCTTATGAGACTACAGTAGAATTTTAGGATACAGTTTTGAGTCTCTATAGGAATGTTGTTTTTTACTCTTTGCTCTTTTGGGGGACCTGCCACCTAGCTCCCAAATCATGACATGGAGGCTTATTATTTCTTATAAATGTACCCCCTTAACTTGTCTTACTTCTGGCTAGCTTTTCTTAACCTGTCTACCTTTGGCCTCTGGGATTTGTCCTTTCTGTTACTTCTGTATATCTTACTCTCACTCTTACTCCGTGCTGGCTGAGTGACTAGCCCCAATGTCTTCATCTCCTTGTTATATCTTGCTCCTTTTCCTTCCAGATTTCTCCTTGTATTTATATTCTCTGCCTGTCAGCCCCACCTATTCTTTCTTCTGCCCTGCTATTGGGTCATTCAGCTTTTTATTGGATCATCAGGTATTTTAGACGGGTAAAGAGTCACAGCTTCACAGAGTTAAACAAGTGTAGTATAAACAAAGCAACACATCTTTACATCATTAAACAAATGTTCCACAGCATAAACAAAAGTAACACACCTTAAAATTCTCCAATATAGAGATATAGACTTTAGTGCTGAAACAAGAATGAATGGCAATAAAACAGAGGGAAGAGTATGCACCTTATGCAAAGGCAGAGAAGCAGTGGACAAGGACCCATCACATACTCTAGAAATTCTTTGTTAATTTGGAAGAAAACTATGTAGACACTTGTTGATAACTTTCCAGAGCCAGACAAACTGAGCTTTGAGGGTATGCTCTCCAGCACTGCCGTCCGTTCTGATGGATGTTACACAGTAGCATGAGGGAGTGGGTCCTAACCGTCTTTGGGCCTGGTAATTTGCAGGAAGGATTCTGTTTCACTGACTGTTGTTATATTTACCATTTATTGGTATCAGTGTTAACACCAACTAAAGGCAGCAAAGGAAGAAATGTGTGGAAAGGTTCCATTTGAATCTTCAGTTTTCTTTTCCACGGAGTAGGGCCATGCCAACCTCCTGGTACTGATGTGTGACAGTACACAGTGTTGTTAGCCAGGACTCTCCTGAGCATCCATGTCCAGAGGGTTCACTAGAAATTTGGTACATAGACTTCCTTAATTGAATGATTATCCACAAGCTTGACTTCAGTCTCCAGGTCTACTGATATTCATGATCAAAAGCTGCCACCTTAGATCACATGATTGGCCTTTCTGGCATGGCCAGCCTCCACCCAGATAATGTGGTATGACCAACCCTTCCCTAAGATTCAGTTTGTCACTCCTAAAAGACACTTACTCTATCTGATACAGATTACCTCCCAGAAATGAAGGGCAAGGAGCAAACCTTTCACTGAATGATGCTGACTTCCGCCCATATGTGAAAGGATTGCCTTAAGTGTTTGTTTGTTTGTTTTGCATAGATCATGAACGCAAGGGTGGAAAGCAGAGAAACTGCTAAGAAGTCTGTTATCCGCAGTCCAGAGGATGTGCAACTAGCTCAAATCTGGAACTATTTTGAAGGGAAGGCGTGGCAAGGTGTGTTGATAGGTAGAAGTGTGCATGAGAGAAAGGGGAGCCCAAGCTTCTTTAAGCTTTTTACTTGGGCTGTCTGAAGGATGCTGAGATATAGGACCGCGAGTTGTCCATCGTAAGAGTGAAATGACTCCATCCTCATCATCAGTGGAGAAGTGATCATGAAAACCAGTCCTGTGTTGGCAGCTTAGTAAGAGCTCTGTGTCAGTGCTGTGAATGAACAAATACCCCTCAACCTGATACTTTAAGTTTCTAAATTATGTTTTGTTTTTTGGTTTCTGTTTTTTTGTTTTTGAGACAGGGTCTTATTATGTGTAAACCAGGTGGACCTGGAGCTTGCAGTTCCTGTCTCAGCCTCCTGAGTGCCAGTATTGCATAATCATTTTTGGATCTAAAGTTATTTGACCCATCGAAAGTGGCCAGATCTTTATAAAGTCTTGCTCTGCATGTTGTGCATGCTACAGTGCCTGAGTGGCTTTGTGTTTCTTCATTTCTATCTGTTGCCTTTGTTTCGTCATGGTCTCTATTGATCCGGTAAATTGGTTTATTTGGGTCAATTGAGAATAGTTACCTAAGGGACCTGTAAATATTGAGCTCAGTCATTCATGTTGCTTAACTAAATGCTGGGAGTTAGTTACAATTCTCTGGATACTGTGTAATAATCTACCTGCGAGTCAAAAATTAATTCTTCTCAATGGCAAGACTGCATCCCACTGTGTCAGTTTTCTGGTCATGGGGAGGTTACAGCTATGTACACAGTGTTCTGTAGCGGCACACACCTTGTCTTGTCATCTGGACAAATCTGTCTGCTCACGTTTATGCTATGTTCAAGCCCCGGTAACCAGTGGTAATTTTGTTGAATTGCGGGTAGTGAGACCAGTTTGCTTAGGACAGTATCATTGGCCAGTTGCTGGTGACTCTGCGTCCATAGTCACAGTTCACAGGAGTAACCTCTGCAGACTTGCTGCTCCAGAGCTGGTTGAGGAGCAGCTGGCCAGTTTCTCTGGTTCTGACTAATTCTTTGTCTTGCTCTCTGAAAGCAGTAGGCGTTACTGGAGTTAAATAGTTAAACAGAAGACACGTGCACTGGGCACAGTTCAGGAAGTTTTCCTGGAAGAGAGTCTTATCCTGGCAGCAGCTCATCCCTCTGGAGCACTGGGTGCATTCCCCACTACGCCCCAGCTTCCTGGGACTATCTGCACCCCAAATACAGTGTCTGCTTAGCTATAACCTTGAATAGATGGGTAAACTAGCAACGTGCCTGGTTATTGTTTGAAATCAGAGATGGGAGACCTTACAGGATGTTTCAAGGTGGACCTTTGTCCTTACGTTTCCTGAAGTCCCTTAGCTGATAACACCAATTTATTCCAATATTATATATTGGTAGAAATTTTTCCTAAGATCTTATGTGAATTCTGTATACTTTGGCAAGCCCTTGTAAATGCCGTTCATGTAAAGCATGCTGGATGTAGTAGCTCATGTTTGTTTTCCCACCATCCAGGAAGCTGAAGTAGGAAGACAGTGAGTTCAAGGTCAGTGTGGGCTATGTGGTGAGGTGTCACCTTAAATAAGAGGGCTGGGTATAGCTCGGTGGTGGAACCTGGCGTGCACAAGACCCTGAGTTTGACCTACCTGTTGAAGTGTGTGTATGTATTTTTGTTTTAATAGTAACATGTAAATATATTTGGTTACCAGTGTCCTTATTTTCTCCCTTTAATATTGACCTTTGATTATCTGTTACATTCACCCTTCAATTTAGTGTAGTTTGAACATGGTCTGTATTCTCTTTTCCATCTTCTTTGTGGCCACATTTGTAATATTAAAACAGCCTTATTAATCATTCTTTTGGCTGATGGGAGCTATCAGGAACTTTGAAAGGCTAATTTGTGATTTTTTTTTTTTTTTTAGGGTGAGGAAACATGTGAAACAGAAAGACTTAAGTGGAGTGTTGCAAGCTTAAAAATAGAAGTAAAACAAACTTCTTGCTGAGAGATTATCACCCAGCTCTCAGGTGGACAGCTTTGAAATAGGGTTGTCTGATGGCATTCACTCTGGCTGTTCCATTGCCCTCAGTGTTTCCTGGTGTTGCCTGGGCTTTTAGGGAACAGTGTGTTTATATGGCTGGGATTAGATTATTCACTGAATGATTGTGTGCTAAGTTAAAATATTGCCACTCTTAAATGACTAAACAGTAAGAAACCACAGAAAAGTATGTTCAAGTTCTCTTTTACACAGCTAATGTGCAGTCTTAGAAATACATTTCTAAAGTAAATGTAAACATTTTGAAATGTAGTGACTTTTATATATACATACTCTTGTCAAAATATGGCATTATGATTATATTTTCATTAGTATATACTAGTGTGGGTTAGAGTTTAATAAACATGGTTTAAATTGGGAAGTAATGGGCTGCCAATGAAGCTGAATTCTTCTGTGTTGAAGGCTGGGTTCAATCATCGACACTTAACAAAATTACAGAAGAGAAATTGAATAGTGTCTTTTTTTTCTTACTTTTGTTCCTAGCTTTTGAGTATTTTGGGGCAAGGGTTGTTGTTTTCCAAATACTCAATGAACAGATACATCATTAAGGAAGAAAGGTACTTGGGAAGAATATCCTGGGGAAGTTAAGGACTGTGCCTGTTTAAAGGGATGGGATACTCACAAATTAACTTGGTCTCTTTATTCCTTGGAGAAATTCTAGTGCCATGGGTGCCTTTAAATTGAGAAGAGCAACATAAAACTGCATTTAATGTGTACAGTAAACAAGACATTTTTATCTTAATTGCAGTTTAATAGAAGGGGAAAATAACAGATTTCAGGGTTGGAAAGTGTTCAGAAAATCCCTTTCCAGTCAGTATTGCAGTGAAGTGGAAAGTTACCAGAATGAACCCTCCACTCCTTGTCTCGGTGAAAACAGACACGTCTTACCTTGTGAATCTGTAAATGTAATCATAAGGAATTTCACAGGAGCTGCAGAGTTGTCTCCCCGTTAAGAGTATGTGCAGCTCTTGCAGAGGACCTGAATTTGGTTCCTAGTACCCACATCTTGTGGTTCACAGCTGTCTGTCACTCTAGCTCTAGGGCATCTAACACCTCTGCCTATCCTCTGCAGGCACCCATGCCCAGGTGCACACACCCACACACATGCACATAATAAAAAGCAAAATCATTTTTAAAAGGATGATGCAGACCCTTGGTGTCTTAACATCTTTAGGTGAGTGTCACTGTTGGCATTCTGCCACATTGTGCCATAAGCTGTTCTTTCATACGTGTGTGGTGCTGCTGAGGACCATGGTGGAGGAATGCTGCTGGGCCACCTAAGCCTGCTTCATGGCCACTTGCCTTCTGTGTGCCCCAGAGGCGAAGCTGCTCTGCCAGCGTTCCATCTGGACAGCTCTTCCATCCCCTTTGCTCTACACTGCTTCTGCTACTACTTCTTTATTTTCTTTACTATTTTCATTTGCTTCATTTCTTTTTTTTCTTCCTGAGTATTGTTTTGCAATCAGTTTAAGGAGATATTGGCAAATATTTTTTTTTAAGTAATTTTGTTCGCATGCACTTCCCCTAGCAGATAGTTTTGCATCATTCCTAATACTTATTATTTATTACATTGTACTCATGCTGTCAGGGATATAGTCCATGCCATATTATCATACATCTGTTTGATTTTAAAGTTTTTTAATTTCAGAATTTCATGGTCAGTCTTGTGTGAACAGGCAGAGTTCATCAATGTGTACTTTAAGATCATTTTGAAGTTTACAAAATAAATACACTGAAGTTTTGCATTGAATTTGGTGAATTTACAGAGGTCAAAGTGACACTTGCTTTTCCAGTTGCTTTGATGTGTCTTTCCTGGCCCATAACAGAGGTAGGTGGTTGATGTAGGAATGTTCCATAATGAGTGGATTCCCTGTATTATGCTTTTAGCATAGCTTCATTTTATTCTTTTCTGGCTTCTTCAATTTCAAGCTTATCTATTCATTTTCATTTGTACTTAGTAGCATAGGCATTTAAAAATTTAAACTTTCTTATGTTACTGATTTAGAAATTGTTTTTATATTTTGACGTTTCAACTTTAATTAGAATTTCCTAGATAATGTATAACGCTGTCTCGGATCTCTCCTTTGCCTAATCACCATTTGTAAGCAAGTGTTTTAAATTCTATGAGGTTAAGGGATTTTGTTGTTACAAATCTCCACTTTTGTTGCATGGTGATCAAGATGCTAGAATTCTTTTGTAATCCATTAATAGCTTTTATTGCTCTAGTGTCTGTTGAATTCTCTGTTGTGAATGTTGAAAGAGACGCAGCTGTCTTTGTGCTGTAGTTAATGTGGTGATGTGCGTGTGTGTCCTGGCTGGTGTTCACTCCTAGCTTTTGCTTGCCTTATCTTTTAGGGCCTAAAGGATGTATGAAAATACTGTTTTTATTTTTAATGTCAGTGTCTCTTTGACTATTACAGTTTTAAATATATAGTGTGTACATATATACAATTTTAGCAGTTTTGTTGAAGACTGATACATTAAAAACTGCGTGTGTAAAGTATAAAGTTTGACATTTTTGAATATATGTGTGTATATGTATGTGTGTGTGTTTATATATTCATATCCATGAGGCATAGAGTCATAGGAATCAACACATGCACCCATCACTCTTTGGTTTGGTCAGGTCTGGCTGTTAAATAACTACATCACATGTTTCTCAAGTTCTGGGGGTTGGAAGTCTGAGGTCCAGGTCTCTGGCATGGTCAGATTCTTGGTGATGGCCTTCATGATTCACAGACCGACAGGAAGGGGCAGAGCTCCCTGCTGTAGTGACATTATTAGTCCCATCACCTTTCAAAGGCCCCACCTCCTAATTCCATCACATTGACCATTAGCATCTCAACATCTGGATTAAGGGGGAGTACATAAACTGTTAATTCCACCTGCAGTGTCTCCTAGCCATCCTTCATGTCCAGGCAGCATGGATGTGCTTTCTCTCTATCTAGGGCAAGATGCTGCATCTGGACTTTTATAGTAGTAGCGTTTTACTCCATCTTTATGTTTGGTTTCTTTGACTTAGCACAATTATTTTCAAATTCATTCATTTTATGTGGGGTTATTAGTGCATTCTTTTTATTGCTCAAAAGTGCTGCAATTGCATGAAAACACAAATCTATCCATCCATTCATCTGATAATGGATATTCCATGCAGCTGGGGGCTGTTACGAATCGATAACAATTGGGAACAAGTCTGTGTAGACATATGCTTTATTTCTTCTAGGTAAATACCCAGGAGTGAGATATCTGGATCATACAGCAGATATATGTTCAAAGTTTTAAGAAATCACCAAACCGTTTTCCAGAATGGTTGAGGCACTTTTCATTTCTCTCAATGGTACGAGAATGGGTGCTTGTTCACACCTTTGTTGAAGGCTGCCATAAAAACAAACAAATGAGACCATAGCTTCAGTGTCTAAAATGATGGGTTGATTTCCTTCAGTTCTGGAGTGGAGTAAGACCAAGACCAGGGTCCACAGGGTTGATTTTCTTGACTCCCATGGTTCCTTCTAGCTGCTTCTAGTTCTTTCCTCTGCCTGCCCATTCCTGGTGATTTTGATCTGTTCTCTGGCTTTGTTTTTACCTGAGAGACTCCATTTGCCTGTGCTAGACCTAACATCTCTTTCATCCTTTTTATTGTATCTTCATTTTCCTTTCAATCTTCATTTCTAGTTTAATCACCCTATGTCTATTTTTTTAAGATCTGACTTAAGTTCTTTCATGTCTAGTATATATTTCAATTTCCCTTTGGCTCTTTTTTATTTCTTTTTTTAAGTTATATATTTTTGGTGGCTTTGTTAATGAGGGTATTTATTCTGTAATGGCTTTTCTTCCTTAACTTGTGGAATCTGATTTAGTATTTTTTGGTTTTTTGTTTCGTTTTGGAGACAAGATTTTTCTGTGAAACAGCTATAGCTATCCTGGAACTTGCTTTGTAGACCAGGCCGGCCTTGAACTCACAGAGATCTGCCTGCCTCTGCCTCCGGAGTGCTGGGATTAAAGGCATGCGCCACTACTACCACCCGGTCTGACTTAGTATTTTTGATGTTCATTTTTATGTAAAGTGTTTTTTTCCCTTGGGAAGGAATTGTGTGTGTGTGTGTGTGTGTGTGTGTGTGTGTGTGTGTGTGTGTGTGTGTGTGTG
>PVIU01028445.1:6393-19033 GCA_004026605.1 Ondatra zibethicus | reverse complement strand
GGTCGAGAAAGCAGAAATATTAAAAAGCAGAAATATCAACTCAGCCCTATGAACCATGATTACTTTTCACAGGTTACCCCCCCCATTTCTTTTTTAACACTATCTCACTATGTAGCCCAGGATGGTCTTACAAACTCAGTCCACCTGTGCAGCCCCGTAGTGCTGGAATTACAAGCAAGCATCATCTCTCGTCATGTCCCCAGCTTTCACTGTGACTTGTGGAAATCATTCCTAGGTTCTCAACCACAACGACCTACAGATTCTCCCCAGTTCCAGGCTAGCAAACTGCTTTCCAGACAGCTGTCTTCCATAAGTCCTTCCCTTCGGCCTTTCAGATCAGTTTCTTAATTATGCTGATGATGGCCTCCTCAAACCTGAATTTGCCTTGTTCTCCAAATCGGAAAAGCGCCCAAATAGTTCAGACTATCATTCTCCCTTCTTTCCCTTTCTCAAAACGCACATGTCCTCAAGTCCCAACGACTTCTTCTCTTGAGAATATATAACTCTGCCTCTGGTCATCACCCATTTCACCCACCTCTCTAACAAACCTCCTCCTTCTTGTCCTTAAATTATTACATTTAATAATAATTAAATTAAATTTATTTTTCTTTCTGCTTTTTTTTAAATATAAGCTCTCATATAGCCCAGGCCAGCGTTCAAATCTTGATCCTCCTGCATCAGCCTCCCCAGGTGTTGACATTATAGGCATTTGCCGCCACTTCTAGATGCCTCCATAAATTTCTTAAGGCTGTGTTTGAGGCTTTCCAAGCCACTGCCACCAAGACAACTCATATTCTGGCCTTCCGCTTACGTCCACCGCACTGATTTTCAAAACGTGAAAGACCCGGTGTTTCACCTCTGCAGCTCCCTCCCTTCCACAGTCTTCAAGAAATCTTTCTCCTCTGAGGCCCGTCCTTCGCCGACTCTGGGGTCTGCTAGTCGCCTCCGGGCAGAGGTGCGAGTGAAACCGAAAGAAATCGGGGCCGTTGAAGGGGCAGCCGGCCGTACACTTTCTGGGTCCGCCATCTTGTCCCGATTCCCAGGCTAGCGCGCTGCTTGCTGGGAAGTTTAGTTTAAGCTCAATTCGCTAGGGGCTCGCCGAGGAGCAAAAGAACAACCTATCCCACAATGCAATGCTTCTAGGCCGGTCTTGAAGCCGTGGGAAAAAAACGATCGTGCGTTTAAAAGGCTTCAACGTCATAGGACCGCGCCGCGCCAAGCCTTCTGGGAAATGTAGTTCTCGGTGGAAGATCGCTTCGGTTCTTGCGAGGTTTTCAAATCTTTGTAAGGCAGTTTTAGGGCATCCGATACCCACTTTCAAACTCCGCAGGCGCCATGCACACATGTGATTCACATACATAAATGCAGGCAAAATGCTTATATACACAAAATGAATAAATCTTGTGTTTGACAAATATGAGCATCCAAAATATGTACCTTACTGTGCATTACTGATGTAGGAAGTGTTTTAAGGAGAAAAAACAGGACTGTGCCAGGGATGTGGTTCAATTTGCAGTGCTGGTAATTTAAACCTTGGGCCTCGCCTAGGCAAAAACTGTACCACTGAACTATATTTAATTTCTTTTCTCTTTTTTTCTCCTCCTTTTTTTCTTTTCCCATCTTCTTATACTTTCTTGTCAAATGTCTTTAGAGCACATGCTTTCCTTTCATTTTGATTTATTTGTTTATCTATTTATTTATTTGGTCTTTCGAGATAGGGTTTCTGTGTAGCCCTGGCTGTCCCAGAACCTGCTTTGTAGTCTAAACTGGCCTCAAACACACAGAGATTTATCTGCCTCTGCCTCCCGAGTTCTGGGATTAAAAGCATGCGCCACCATGTCCCGCTTATTCTTTTTATTTTATGTGCATTGGTGTTCTGCCTGCATGTATCACTGTGTGACAGTGTAAGATCTCTTGGAACTGGAGCTACAAAGGAGGAGGTCTAAGGCAAACTCTATGTGAGCTGCCATGTGGATGCTGGAAATTGAACCTGGGTCCTCAGGAAAAGGAGCCAGTGCTCTTAACCATGGCACCACCTCTCTAGCCCTGGAGTACATGCTTTCTATGTTGGAGTTTTCTGACCCTTTTGAGTTTTTGGATGAAGTAGTGTCTTATGGTTTTTGGCACCTTCCGGGCTGGAGCCCCTTTACCTGGGTTCTCTCTCTCTCTCTCTCTCTCTCTCTCTCTCTCTCTCTCTCTCTCTCTCTTCTTGGCAGTACTGTTGTTGCAAGTTCAGCCTTAACAATAGGTGGTGCTTGGTGGGGGTGTTTCAGAATATCTAGTCTTTGAAATTCCCCCTCCCTTTTTTTAGACAGGGTCTCATTATAAGCTCTGAGTGGCCTAGAACTCACAGACATTTGCCTGTTTCTGCCTCCCAAGTGCAGGGATAAAAAGAATGTGCCACCACACCAGCCACCATGTATTTTGTGACCTAAATAATACTGATATTTTCCATGATAGTATTATAAACTATCAAAAACCTGAGATTAACATTTGTGTAATGCTGTTTCTTTTTAATCACTGAGTCACATCTCTAGCTCTGGGTGCAATTCTGTTAATTGAACTATTGTCCTTTTTCCCTTCCAGTCTAGTATCTCATACACTGCAATATAATTGTATGCCTCCTTTGTCTTCTGCAATCCATGATAGCCTTGTCTTTACTGACTTTTGAAAAGTATAGCTCTGTAGTTCCAGGACAGGCTACAAAGCTACAGTGAAACCCTGTCTCAAAAAACAAAAACAAAACAAAAAAGGGGAAAAGTAAAGCTCAGTTATGTAATGTATATATGGGTTGAATGATGACTTTTCATAATTAGACTGAGGTTATGAGTTTGGGAAAAGAATTTCAGAGATGGGGCTAGGGAGATGGCTCAGCAGTTCAGAGCACTTACTGCTCTTGCAGAGGACTTGGATTCAGTTCCCAGAACCCACATAGTGGCTCACAACCATGCTAACTACTTCTAGGAAATCCATGGTCCTCTTCTTACCTACACAGGCACCAGACACATGCATGGTGCACCTGCGTACCATTCGTATGTATAAAATTAAATTAAAAAAGAATTTCAGAGATGATACACCCCTCTGATTATGAATCACAGTTATGACAATGTTAATATGTTTTGTTACATTTTTTCTGTTTTTTTTTGTTTTTTTCGAGACAGGGTTTCTCTGTGGCTTTGGAAGCTGTCCTGGAACTAGCTCTTGTAGACCAGGCTGGCCTCTGAATTTTTTTTTTAATTTGACACCTGGGTCTCATTTAGCTCAGGCTGACCTTGAATTCATTATATATCTGAGGCTCACCTTGAAATCCTGATTCTCCTGCCTCCACCACCCAAATACTGAGACTATAGGCATGCAACACTAGGCCTGAATCCTGCACTTTTTTGGTTGTTAATTAGCTTTATTTATTTGCTCAGCATTGCAGACATACCTGAACTCCACATTCTCTAAGCATGTACAATTATATAACAACTGAAACAACAATTAAATAAATCAACCTTACTAAAAAGGTCTTGCTCTGATCTTTTTTGTTTTGTTTTGTTTTGTTTTTGTTTTTCGAGACAGGATTTCTCTGTGGCTTTGGAGCCTGTGCTGGGATCACCGCCCAGCACTCTGATCTTAGTCCTAGAAATAATCACTTTTTTTTAAAACGACAAGTTCTTTCTATGTATCAGGACTGCCCTGAAACCCACTTTGTAGACCAGGCTGGCTTCAAACTCACAGAGATCATCCTGCCTCTGCCTCCCAAGTGCTGGGATTAAAGACATATGTCACTATACCTGGCTCATAGTAATTTTTTTTACATAGAAAAATTCACTATTTTTATTTAAGTTAGTCATTCAGGGTGGTGGTTGAATAAGAATGACCCCCATAGACTCATGTATTTGAATGCTTAGTCGTCAGGGAGTGACACTACTTGAGAGGGACTAGGCGATATGTCCTTGTTGGATAGGCGTGTACTTGTTGGAGGAAATGTGTCACTGGGGTTGGGCTTTGGGGTTTCAAATGCTTAAGTCACATTCAGTGGCTCTCTCTTCCTGCTGTCTTCCTATCTGGATGCAGTACTCTCATCTATTTCTCCAGCACCATATCTGCCTGCATGTTGCCCTGGTGACCATGGGCTAAACTTCTGAAACTATAAGCAAGCCCTAATTAAATGCTTCCCTTTAGTAAGTGTTGCCACGGTCATGGTGCCTCTTCATAGCAATATAACACTGATGAAGACATTTAGTAATATTAAAATATGTTTTCAGTAGTACAGAGCAAACATATCAAAGCCTCACTATGGTTAGATAGCCCGCCTTTAATCCCAGCGCTCGGGAGGCAGAGGCAGGCGGATCTCTGTGAGTTGGAGGCCAGCCTGGTCTACAGGGTGAGTTCCAGGACAGGCTCCAAAGCCACAGAGAAACCCTGTCTCGAAAAACAAAAACAAAACAAAACAAAAAAGAGCTGGGAGGGCTATCCAGTGATACTGAATTTGCCAGCGTTTATTTTCCATTTGCTTATATACCCCAATCCAAAAGGTGGGGGCAAAGAGGGCAAAAGACTGCTTTAACATGATACAAAAAACAGAGGAATTACCTCTTCAATACCTGAGACATCAAGCAACTATATCCCAAATTAAACATTTTATTGTTTGGGCAGGACATACACCTTAGACCAAGCATCCTGCAGGCAGCCACTGCTTGGGTCACACCTCCTGTCATATCCTTGAAGGAGCAGGAATAGGCTTAAATTCTCTGACCTGTGGTCAAGGTAGAACGGACCCACTTCTGTGGGCCCCCACAGAAAAGCTTACTTTAGCACTAGCTAGATGACTTAATGGGTAAGAGTGTCTGCTGTCAAGCCTGGAGATCTGAGTTCAATCCACAGAACCTATATAGTGAAAAGATAGGGCTGGAAAGATGGCTCAGCAGTTAAGAACATTAACAACTCTTCCAGAGGACCTAAATTCAATTCCCAGCAACCACATGGTGGCTCAAAGCCATCTAAAATGGGAACTGATGCCCTCTTCTGGCATGTAGGTATGTATATATACAGATAGAGCACCATATACATAAAATAAAGAAATCTTTTAAAAAAGAAAAAAAAAAAGAAAAGATAGACGTGACTGTCACTAGCTGTCTTCTGAGCTAGCTGTCTTTTGACAGCCAGCCAGGCATACAAGTGCTATAGGATGGGATGCACACACTCACCCACATCCATGCAAACACGAAACAAATGAATAAAGCAAAACAAAACATGAAAAACAAATTTTATCTAGTTATATGTAAAGTGAGAAACAAAGAGAATAAAATAGAAAAATATCCATAAGGTTACAGGTCAAAGGATTTTTCTGACCACAAATCCTCAGTGTGGCTCAACTCTTTAGGTGCTTTCATGCCACCCTGCATTTAATTAGGGTTGCTTGTGAGGACAGGAGTGGTTTACTTGAGCAAGGGCAACTTAAGGTAGCTACACCACTGAGGAATGTAACACCCATTCCCCTACCAACCATTAATTCTTATAGTTCCCAAGGAAGGATGGGGCCTACTATGCTCCCTCCACATCTATGATGGGTTGTTAACATGTTCAGTCTTGTGCATGTGAGTTCATGAGTACTGCAGTCATGTCATGTCCAAAAGACAGTGCTACACCATATCCTCCCCATCCTTCAAGATCTTCCATTGTTCCATGATGTTTCCATAATGTTCTCTCTGTGTGTGTGTGTCTCATTTAGGATTAAGCATTCAACAGTCACTTAATCTCATCACTTTGACTTGCTTGAATCTCTGCATTCACCACTGCCCACTGTGAAAAGAACCTTCTCTCCCCAAGGCAGAGGTTAGAAAAAATCGGTGGGTTTAAACATATATATTTAGAGCAGGGCAAAGTGGTACATACCTTTAATCCCAGCACTTGGGAGGCAGAGGCAAGTGGGTCTCTGAGAGTTCAAGACCAGCCTGGTCTACATAGAGAGTTCCAGGACAGTGAGGATTGCATAGAGAAACCCCATGTCAACAAATAAATAAACAAAATAAGCATATATATTTAATAAGTAATTTGACAACATACCCATTTAGTAAAAATAACAGTGATTGGTTTTCCACCCCTCAGGATCTATGTTCCCTGCCGATAGAAACAATTACTTTGCAGTGGGATTTTTGTTTAATAACTTATGAGGGAGCAGAATTAGCCATTAATGCAGAGTACGTCTCTTTAAACTCTTTTTTGTTTTGTTTGGTTTGGTTTGGTTTGGTTTGGTTTGGTTTTTTGAGACAGGGTTTCTCTGCAGCTTTGGGGCCTGCCCTGGAACTCGCTCTGTAGACACAGTGAGTTCCAGGACAGCCAAGGCTACACAGAGAAATCCCATCTTGAGAAACCAACCAACCAAACAGAAACAAAGAAAGAAAGTAAGTAAGTAAGTAAGGAAGGAAGGAAGGAAGGGAAGGAAAAAAAAGAAAAGCAAACCCCCTCACAAGTATACACCAGCCATTTGGGTTTTAGTTGATTCCAGATATAGTCAAGCTGACAACCATCAGGAACAGCCATGGGCTCCCTCCCAGACACCAGGCATATATACAAGTAGTGCACAGACATACAAGGAGCAAAATAACCATACACATAAAATGTTTTTTTTTTTTTGAAGACATGGTTTCTTTGTGTAGCCCTGGCTGTCCTGGAACTAATTCTGTAGGCTGGCTGGTCTTGAACTCAGAGATCTGCCTGCATCTGCCTCCCAAATGCTGGGTTTAAAGGCATGTACTACCACCCAGCTTGTTTCAGGGTTTTTTTTTTTTTTTGTTGTTGTTGTTTTTGAGAGAGGGTTTCTCTGTAACTTTTGGAGCTTGTACTGGAACTCACTCTGTAGACCAGGCTAGCTTCTGTCTTACTGAAATCCGCCTGCCTCTGCCTCCTGAGTGCTGGGATTAAAGGCGAGCGCCACCACTGCCCGGCTTTGTTTCAGTTCTTAAATAATATTAGTGGGATTTGGAGAGAGCTCAGAGGTTAAGAGCACTGGCAGCTCTTCCAGAGGTCCTGAGTTCAATTCCCAGCAACCACATCTAAAATGAGGTCTGGTGCCCTCTTCTGGCGTGCAGGCAGAACACTGTATACATAACACATTAAGAAATCTTTAAAATTTATTAGTGTCAGGTTCAGAAAGATGGCTCAGTGGGTTCAGTCACATGTTTCCAAGCCTAAGCAACTGAGTTTGACCCCTCGAACCAGCATGGTGCTAGGAGAGAACTGACGCCTGGAAGCTGTCTCTCAGCACCACAGGTAATCCATAGCATGAACACATACACATAAGCACATGCCAAATGAATAAACAGATAAATTAACAATACTAAATATGGGACTGGAGAGATGGTTCAGTTAAAGAGCATTTGTTGCTTTTGCATAGGACCCAATTTCTGTTCTCAGCACCCACACGGTGGCTTATAATCATCTTTATTCTAGTTCTGGAAGATCCAGTTCCTTCTTTTGACTTACAAGGGCACCAGGTATTCATATGGTGTATATACATACATGCAGGCAAAACACTCACACATACAAAACAAAATATATTAAATGCTAGAGAGAATCTTAGGGCTCCTATCTACTTATCAGTCAATAATTTACATAGTTGTTAATATTGAGAAAGTGTTTCTTCTTATTTATTTTTTTCTTTCTGTTTTCTGATACAGATTTCCTGTGTAGTCAAGGCTGGCCTTCAACTCTTGCTAGCTCTTTTGGCTC
Source organism: Ondatra zibethicus (assembly GCA_004026605.1). NCBI lineage: Eukaryota > Metazoa > Chordata > Mammalia > Rodentia > Cricetidae > Ondatra > Ondatra zibethicus. Next base: position 11,314 of record PVIU01028445.1, on the reverse strand, counting down.
AGTTTCTGAGTTCTAGGGTTACAGGCCTGCATCACTATACCCGGCTATCTGTGTGAATTCAGGGCTTGTGGTGATTTCCAGTCTGCCCAGGTCCAGGACCCTCCTTCCACTCACATTCTCTTCCACCAGCCTTCTCTAGCACTGGGAACTGTTAGAGAACAGCTCCCAAACACAATCAAGGTTTTTCATGCCTTAGGGGTATTAGTATTTACCGTCCCAGAACCTCTGCCTGAGAGGCAGAAGGGTCTTGAGACAGGGGATAGGCCATTATCCTTGCCATCAATGTCCTTCAGAGATCAGCATGATAGTATCTAGAGTGGCCAAAGAGACCAAGGAAGCCTTTAGGAGGTCCCAGGATCAAATTACCATTGTGCTTTCAGCCTTTTTCCTTTTCTTCTTTATTTCATTGTTTGTTTGTTTTCATCTTTTCTTCTTCGTTGTTTGCTCACTTCGAGGTTTCCTACACTAGTAAACTCCTGCAACACTGAGGCTGGATAGTTCTCAAAGCTCCTTCTCCTCTTCTCTTCCTTTGCTTTTTTTTTTTTTTTTTTTTTGTTCTTGGTTTTCTTCCTCCTTTTTTCGGAGATAGGTTCTCACCTGGAACTCATTATGTAACCCACACTGGCATGGAAGTTGCACTGATCTTCCTGCCTGAGCCTCCCAAGGGCTAGGGTTACAGGTGTGAGCCACAGTTTCTGACTGCTACTTCTTCTTAACAAATAATCCTGGTCAGCTCTGGGAGTAATCCTCCAGACTTTCTTACCTTCCCCTAGTAATACCCAGACCCCTCCCTCAAATAATACCCTAAGACCAACTCTGGGGGTTGTTCTTTCAGGATTGGACTCCCGAATACCAAGGTCAGCCCTCCAACCTCTAAGCGTCAAAGCGTCACCCATTTCTCAAGCTCTGCTCACAATGCAGGCCACATACCCAACCCTACCACTTTCCAGGCTCTGGCTCTCAGAAATGACATTTGAAGCCCTCCACCCCATTTGCTGTTGTTGCTGTTTTCACATTCTATTTATTTATTTGGCATATGTATATCTGTATGGGCATATGCCACAGTATGTGTATTTTTTTTCTTCTTCTGACATGTGGGTCCCAAGAGTCAAACTCAGATTGTCAGGCTTGGTAGCAAGAGCATCTTCTGGTTGAGCCATCTTGTAGCTCCACTTTCTTTTTTCTCTTAAAACAGAGTCTCACTATCTAGCTCAGGCTGGTCTTGAACTCAGGAACCTCCTGACTCACCCGCTCAAGTACTGAGATTACAGGGGTGTGGCCACCACGCAGGACTATGATGCCCCACTAACTTGAATCACCATCTGGCCCAATACCCACAACGAATTCCTGCCCTCCTCCTGTTTATGAGTCAGGGTCTTACTGTAGCCCAGGCTGCCTTGGAACTAGTGGCTGTCCTCCTGCATCAGCCTTTTGAGTGTTAGAATCACAGGTTTGAACACCCGGCTCAACAAATGTTCTGAGGATCCCCTCTCACAGAAACCCTAAGGAATATGTGGAATACAGAAGGGTAACACCAAGGTCTCTCCCCTTCAAAACCCCCTCCTAAGCTTTATCTCCCAAATCACATCCCCTTGACTCATCTAGGGACGAAACAATCATGGGTCTCCATTTACAAAATGCCCTTTTACTCTGACCCAGACCCAGGAGAGGCTGCTATCCTTGTCACTGTACTTATTTGAGGTTTGGGTGCAATGTGACATCTAACAGCTACCAGTTTCTAAACCTTCCACCGTAGGTGGAGATTGCTCATTTGTTCCCAGCCACACAGGCCCAAAATAATCACACAGAAACTGTATTAATTAAAACAATTCTTGACCAATCACTTGGGCATATTGCTGGCTAGCTCTTATATCTTAAATTAACCCATTTCTATTATTCTATAACTTACCATGAGGCTTGTGGTTTACCAGTAAGGTTAACCAACATCTGTCTCCTTCAGCTGCTACCTGGCATCTTCTGACTCCACCTACTTTCTCCCAGCATTCAGTTTAGTTTTCCCTGCCTAGCTCTATTCTGCGCCACCATAGGCCCAAGCAGCTTCTTTATTCATTAACCAATAAATGCAACACATATACAGAAGGACTTCCCACATCATCTGACTGCCTGACTGCATGCACCCAGCAAATCTGGAAGCCCATGGGTTGGAATGGTCATCTGCTCTAGAGAGTGCTTTGACTAGTGGTTGCTATCTCCTGTTAATTTGGTTTTCATTGTTGGTGATGTTATTTTGTGAATTTTTTTCTTCTTTGGGATTTGATGTAATGAGATCATCAATTGTCTGTGTTTTTGTTGGTATAGCCATCTTCCTTGGGTTGGAGTTTTCCTTCTAGTATTTTGTGTAGGGCTGGGTTTGTGGCTAGGTATTGGTGAAATCTAGATTTGTCATGTGTAACATGAAGGGCCTGCTTGTTGGGGTTTCTGTCCCGCCTGGTACCCCACAGCCGGCAAGCCCCAAAGAAAAATCACACAGAGAGTCTGCATTGGTTATAAAACTGATTGGTCCATTAGCTCAGGCTTCTTATTAGCTCTTATAAATTATATTAACCCATTATCCCTATCTATGTTAGCCACATGGCTCAGTACCTTTCTCAGTGGGGCAGGTCACATCCTGCTTCTTTGGTGGTCTGTGCAGGAATGCCGAAGGAGCTTCTTGCTTTCCAGAATTCTCCTATTTTCCTTGTTCCGCCTCTACTTCTTGGCTGGTTGTCCCACCTATACATCCTGGCCAATGGCCGATCAACGTTTATTTAAATCATGATTGACAGAATACAGACAATTCTCCCGTACCAGTTATAGAATATCTTGTTTTGTCCTTCTATCGTGATCCAAAGTTTTTCTGGGTATAGTAGTCTGGGCTGGCATCTGTGGTCTCTCAATATCTGCACAATGATTGACCATGACCTTCTGGCTTTCATTGTCTTCACTGAGAAGTCAGGTGTAATTCTGATAGGTCTACCTTTATATGCTACTTGTCCTTTTTCCTTTGCAGCTCTTAATATTCTTTCTTTACTCTATGTTTAGTGTTTTGATTATTATGTGGCGAGAGGACTTTTTTTGGATCCAGTCTATTTGGTGTTCTGTAAGCTTCTTGTATCTTCATAGGCTTATCTTTCTTTAGGTAGGGAAAGTTTTCTTCTATAATTTTGTTAAATAAATTTTCCATGCCTTTGAGTTGACTTTCTTCTCCTTCTTCTATATCTATTATTCTAAGATTTGGCCTTTTTATGTTGTCCCATATTTCATGGATATTTTGGGTTAAGCTTTTGTTAGATTTAATGTTTTCTTTAACTGATGAGTCTATTTCCTCTATTTTATCTTCCGCACTTGAGATTCTCTCTTCCATTTCTTGTATTCTGTTGTTTGTACTTGCATTTGTGGTTCCTGATCTTTTCCTCATGATTTCTGTTTCTATAATTCCTTCAGCTTGTGTTTTCTTTATTTTTTTTCTATCTCAATTTTCAAGTCCTGAATAGTTTCTGTTATATGTTTGAGTTCTTTTTCTTGGTTTTCTTTAAGTGATTTGCTGATACTTTCCAATTTTTTGTTTGTTTTTTCTTCCATTTCTTTAAGGTAATTTCTCAATTCATCTTTAATAATTTCAGATATTGTCTTGTGGTTATTTTTTAGATCATTTTCTTCTGGGTCAGCCATATTTGGTTGTTCAGGTCTTACTTTTGTAGGGTCTTTGGGTTTCACTGGTATTGTGTTGCTCTTTGTGGTGTAGCTTGTGATCTTACCTTTTCTACTCATCTTTTCCTCTAATAGATGTGGTTGCTGCTGTCTGAATAATCCCCTAGGTGCCAGTAGATCAAAAGCTAAGATGGTTTTCCTCGTGGTACAGTCAGTGTCACAGTTCTAGTTACTCCCTTGCTTATTCCTGTTCCTGGAGGTAGCTCAGTGCTCCTGTGCGTTGGTCTGCTCCTTTGGAGTTTGCTGTCTCAAGCCTACTTTGGTCTAGGCTGCTGGCTTTGGTCTGTTTCTGTAAATCTTGGTCTGGATCTCCTCTTGCAGAAGTCCCTGGCTTGGAGTTAGAACTGTTCTGGTGGAGATCGCTGACTCTGAATCTGGTCACTGGTTCAATCCTGATCCGCTCATGTCCTGGGACCAGGTTTGCTCCTGGCTTCTGCTCCTGGTGGAGCTTGTTCTCTCTTTGTTTTAGGTAACTGGTTCAGTCCCACTCCAATTCTGGTGGAGGTCGCAGACTCTGAGTCAGGTCGTTGGCTCAATCAGTGTCCCAGGACTGGGTTGGCTCCCAGGGCTGGATTTGCTCCTGGCTTCTGCTCCCGGTGGAGCTTGTTTCCTTGGCTCTCTCTGTCCTAGGAGTCTTGTTCAATTCTACTCCTGTGGAATTTGTTGCCCAAGGTGGGGTTCCTTGCCTCAGGGCAGCTTTGGCTTAGGTTACCGGCTTTGACCTGTAACTGTAAGTCCTAGGCTGGGTTCACTCCTGCAGAAGCCCCTGGGTTGGAGTTGGGCCTGGAAAGGTTTCTGGTTCGGGTCTACTGCCTGGGAGGTTCTAGGCTCGGGTGTGCCCGAACCAGCAGGGGACCTGCTTGCTTCCTCAGAGGTCTCAGACCTCTGAGGTTCCAGGTTCCTGCCTATTCCCTTTGATGTCCCAAACCAATGCCTGAACCCACAGGGGACCTGGCTCAGGCCTACTCTCTCTGAGGGCCCAGATTCGCTCCTGGCCCTATCAAGATCTCTGGTTCCTGCTTATTCCCTCGGAGGACCCAGCCTCACTCACGCCCAGGCTGACAGAGGTCCTGGTTCCGGCTTAGTTCCTGGGAGGTCCTAGACTCTTGCCCAGACCCACGGGGGTGTTGGCCTACGTCCACTCCCTTGAAGGTCCCAGATTCACGTCCAGACCCTCAGCAGTCTCTGGCTCTGGCTCACTTGCTCAGCG
>PVIU01028444.1:0-18934 GCA_004026605.1 Ondatra zibethicus | reverse complement strand
AACTTCCTAACTCATCTTCTCCCACCTTCTGCTCTTCACCTGCACCTTGGGGGCTCAATCCATTGCTCTGATGTGAATGTGGGTCTCTGTCTCTATCTCCATTCATCGGATGAAATTTCTCCCACCTCTATCCCCGCCCCTGGCTTCCAACTTTTGCTTGATGATCCTGTTTGCTTCCAACTTCCAGGAGGTTCTGTGTTTTGAGAATTTTTGCATAGATGTTCATGAGTGAGATTGGTCTGTAATTCTCTTTCTTTGTTGGATCTTTGTGTGGTTTTGATATCAAGGTAACTGTAGCTTCATAAAAAGTGTTTGGCAATGACTCTTTGTTTCTATTATGTGAAACACCTTAAGGAGTATAGGTATTAGCTCCTCTTGGAAGTTCTGGTAGAAATCTGCATTAAAACCATCTGGTCCTGGGCTTTTTTTGTTGCAAGGTTTTTGATGACAGCTTCTATTTCTTCTCGACTTATAGGTCTATTTAAATTGTTCACCTGGTCTTGATTTAATTTTGGTATATGGTATTTATCTAAAAAAAACTGTCGATTTCTTTTACATTTTCCAATTGTGGCATACAGGCTTTTGTAGTAAGACCTAATGATTCTCTGAATTTCCTCAGTGTCTGTTGTTACGTCCCCCTTTTCATTACTGAACTCGTTGAGTGTTCTCTCTCTGCCTTTTGATTAGTTTGGATAGGGGTTTGTTGATCTTATTGATTTTCTCAAGGAATCAGCTCTTTGTTTCATTGATTCTTTGAATTGTTTTCTGTCTTTCTCTTTTGTTGATTTCAGCCCTCAGTTTGATTATTTCCAGTCTTCTACTTCTCCTGGGTGAGTCTGCTTCTTTTTTTCTAGAGCTTTCAGGTGTGCTGTTAAGTCACTATTTTGTGCTCTCTCTGTTTTCTTTATGTGGGCACTAAGTGCTATGAACTTTCCTCTTAGCACTGCTTTCATAGTGTCCCATAGGTTGGGGTATGTTGTGTCTTTATTTTCATTGAATTCAAGGAAGACTTTAATTTCTTTATTTCTTCCTTGACCCAGGGGTGGTTCAGTAGTTGACTGTTCAGTTTCCATGAGTTTGTAGGCTTTCTGGGGGTGGAATTGTTAAATTCTAACTTTACTCCATGGTGATCCGGTAACACACAGGTGGTTCCTCCACTTTTTTTGTATCTGTGGATGTTTGCTTTGTTACTGAGTATGTGATCAATTTTCAAGAAGGTTCCATGAGATGCTGAGAAGGTATATTCTTTCCTGTTTGCATGGAATGTTCTGTAGATGTCTATTAAGTCCATTTGATTAATTACATCTGTTAGTTCTTGTATTTCTCTGTGAAATTTCTGTCTGCTTGACCTGTCCATTGGTGAGAGAGGAGTGTTGAAATCTCCTACAATGAGTGTTTGGGGTTTGATGTGTGCTTTAAATTCTAGTAATGTTTCTTTTACATATGTGGGTGCTTTTATATTAGTGGCATATATATTCAGGATTGAGACTTCATCCTGATGGATTATTCCTGATAAGATTATAAAGTGTCCATCTCTGTCTCTTCTGATTGATTTTAGTTTGAAGTCAATTTTGTTCGATATTAGAATAGCCACACCTGCTTGTTTCTTAGGGCCATTTGATTGGAAAACCTTTTCCCAACCCTTTACTCTGAGATAATGTCTGTCTTTGTGGTTGAGGTGTGTTTCTTGTAAACAACAGAATGTTGGATCCTGTTTTCGTATCCATTCTCTTAGCCTGTGCCTTTTTTTAGGTGAATTGAGTCCATTGATATTAAGTGATATTAATGAACAGTGGTTGTTAATTCCGGTTATTATTTTTTTTTTTGGGTGGTAGATTTTGTGTGTTTCACCTCTATATGAGTTGTGCTGGTGTAGGGTTTTTAGATGTCTGTGTTATTATGGGTGTTGTTTGCTTCCTTTAGATGTGGTTTTCCTTCTAGTACTTTCTGTAAGGCTGGGTTTGTGGGTATGTATTGCTCAAATTTGTTTTTATCCTGGAATATCTTGTTTTCTCCATCGATGGTGAAAGAAAGCTTTTCCGGGTTTAGTTGTCTGGGCTTGCATCCATAGTCTCTTAGTGTCTGCAGCACATCTATCCAAGACCTTCTGACTTTCTTGGTTTCCATAGAGAAGTCAGGTGTAATTCTGATAGGTTTACCTTTATATGTTATTTGACCTTTTTCCTTTGCATCTCTTAGTATTCTTTCTTTATTCTGTATGTTTTGTGTTTTGATTATTATATGGCGAGGGGGAGGATTTTTTTGATCCAGTCTACTCAGTGTTCTGTATGCTTCTTGTACTTTCATAGGAATATCCTTCTTTCGGTTGCGAAAGTTTTCTTCTATAATTTTGTTGAATATATTTTCTGGGCCTTTGAGCCAGAATTCTTCTCCTTCTTCTACCCCTATTATTCTTAGGTTTGGTCTTTTTCTGGTGTCCCAGATTTCCTGGATGTTTTATGTTAAGAATTTGTTGGATTTGTCATTTTCTTTGATCAATGAGTTTATTTTCTCTATCGTATCTTCAGCGTCTGAAATTCTTCTATCTCCTGTATTCTGGTGGTTATACTTGTCTCTGTAGTTCCTGTTCATTTACCCAGATTTTCCATATCCAGCCATCCCTCGGTCTGTGTTTTCTTCATTGCCTCCATTTCAGTTTTCAAGTCTTGAACTGTTTCCATTACCTGTTTGATTGCTTTCTCTTGGTTTTCTAGTGTATCTCTGAGGGATTTATTCATTTCTTCTAACTTTTTGTTAGTCTTCTCATCCATTTCTTTAAAGGAGTTCTTCACATCCTCTTTAATGGTCTCTATCACTTTCATAATGTTACGTTTACAGTCGATTTCTTCTATTTCTTCTGGATTAGGTTGTTCAAGTCTTCCTGTTGCATATTCACTGGATCCTGGTGTTATCATGTTGCTTTTCAGGTTGTTGGAGGAATTCTTAAATTCACGCCAGCCCATCTTTTCCTTTGAATGCAGTCAGGACTGTCTAGGTGGCTTGGTCCTTTTGTTAACTGTGTACTTGGGGATTTTTCTTGTTCTGTCCTCTCTTAGGTCCCCTCAACACTGGAGTTGGTTTTCAGATCCCCTCCTCCCTGAAGCAGGCTGTGGTGGTGGATCTAAGGACACCCTCTGGATGGCTCTACTGGTACTGGATCACGGCCACTTGCTGGCCAAGGACCCCACAGACAAAAGCACAAGCTTGGTAGATGCCAGCTCTATGGAACAAAGAATCCCCTGCATCCCTGCGCTCTCCACCCTGTCCCCAGAGCCTCAGCCCCAAAGCAGGCTGCATTATTAGATCCTAGGGCCCCGCAGATAGAAAGGGGAGTTTGGGGGCAAGCTGGGGTGGGATAGTAGAAATCCAGTAGCTGGGAGAAGCCCTGCAGCCGAATGGCCAGAAAGTTTAGGGGAGAGAGCCTGCACTCTGTTCCCGTGGCGTCTGGGCGGGCTCCGGGTGGGGACACACCCTCCTGATGGTTCTGTTGGTCAACTTGAGGAATTTTTAATGTCATAGCTAGCATTACAGCATACTTTTCCACTGTTTCTCTCAGTCTACACGTGCATTAATAGATGGACATGAGTCCTTGGGAACCAAAAATAGATGATTTGGTTTAATAAAATATGTTTGAGTGTTAAGTTGACAAAGAGTAAACTTGCAATGGTTAACTTTGGCTTTCAGTTTAGTTAGACTCAGAAGCACTTAAGATGAATAAAGAACACATGAATGAAAACATTTTCAGACAAGTAAATAAATATGAGTAGTATAATGCATTGATTGTGAGGCTAGAGTAAATGAAAGACTGCTCTTGCAAACGTTCTCTCTCCCTGCTTTCTATGATGTCAGTTTTACCTATTCTTCCATGTCTGTCCTATTGTAATGGACCAAAATTTCTGAAACCATAAGCAAAAATAAAAACTTCCTCCTGTAAAATGTTTTAGTAATTAGTCACAGTAATGGAAAGTATGACTAACACAGCTTATTACCAGGGTCTGTGGTAGCTGTTCTAGGATGGGAATTCATTTTTGTAATTTATAACAGTGGGCCTGTTGCTGTGTGTGAGAGTGAATTTGGCTTCCATTGGATCCCTGGAAGATTCTTACTGTGTCACTGGGTAGATGTTTAGGCTGACAACTCTGCAGGACTGTGACAAGAGCCATATTCCGCATCAAGGTGAACAGACCTGTCGGGAAGACTCAGGAAGTCATATTTGCTTCTGAGTTCCTAGACCAGTATTGGAACTAATTTTAGACCATTACTGAGGAATACTGACACCAAAACTTAGAGCCATTTCAGGCTCTGCTGTGGTGATGAGACCAGAAACCCAGTTGTGGGTTTCTATGAGTTCCTATGCAGCCAGCAAGTCCTATTTCCGACCACTGATGAGAAGGACTGGACCCAAGTGCCTTCTCAGATTTCACATGTGGAGCTGGGGGCACAGAATGCCTTCTCCTGGTGCACCACATTGACATGTCTCTGTTGGATCCAGGACTGAGCTCATCGGTAATAAACCATGTTGACATGTCTCTGCTGGATCCAGGACTGAGATCAGGGGTAATTTAAGCAACTCAGCCATTTCCTATGATCTCTGTCCTCAGAACCTTTACAGAGTCATTTATAAGCCTTCTGTTTCTCACACTTCAAAACTATCTTGGTATCAGAGTTTTTTCTTTAAACACAGTTAATTCGAACATATATCTTTATACTAACAGTAGAAGGAGGAAAGAAACGGCTATACACAAAGTCCAAAATCCATCGGCCTCAGTTAAATTTTCAAGAAACGACTGAAAGTTTTGTCTACAGTTAAATATTAGCTTTTCCAGTTCCATCTTTCCACATAATGCTTTTTTAAATTTAAACTTTTTTATTTTTTAAAAAAGAAAACAAACTATCTTTTTTTTATATACATACCAATCCAAGTTCCCACTACCTTCCCTCCTCCCATTCTTTCCACACTGTGCCACACCACCCCTATCCTCAGAGAGGGTAAGGCACATTGCTTTGGGGAAGGTCCAAGGTCCTCCCTACTCTATCTAGGCTGAGAAAGATATCATCCAAAAATAATAGGTTCCCAAAAAGCCAGCACATGCAGTAGGGATAAATTCTGTTAATTTTTTGAACATCTGTTAGTCTTCTGGTTTGGGCAGCAACACATTGTTTCCATTTTACTTCAATTTATTTACAAAGTTACAGTTTTACCACCTTCCACTAGGGGGAGCTTAGCAATGGGCATTAGTATTATCTCTACACACTAAGAGACTTGTTGAAAACAGGGAGTTCATTTTAGATTGAGGCACTGGCTACCCCTGAATACAAACTTTCTACTTTTAGTAACAACAGTCAAAACTGGTTCATGATGGGCTTTGGACAAAGAGACTGCCATCAGTCGCTAGTTCATGCCAAATATTATCTTCCCATTTGACTTTCTTAGAGCCCAAGGTCCCTGCTAGTCATTAACCCATGAGACTTTAGACCCAGAGACCTATGCTACCAACATTAAGGGATTCCCTGTCTACATCCCAGAAGCAGTTCAACACAGTAATGGAAACCATTTTCCAAATTAAATGATGCTATTTTGATGATAACTGCATTGAATACATAGATTGATTTTCATAAGACAGCATTTTTATAATACTGAATGCTCCAATATGTGAGCACTTGAGTTTGTTCTATTGCCTACCTGCCCCAATTTTTCTCTTGAATATTTTAAAGTTTGCCTTGTAGATGTATTTCACCTTCTTGGCTTATTTCAGGGTATTTTTGAGGTAATTATGAATAGGATTGTTTCCCTGTTTTCTTCCTCAACATTTCTACTATTAGTATATAGAAAGATCATTGATTTTTGTGTTAATTTTGTACCCAGAAACTTAACTGAAAATGTTTATAAGTTCTAGGGTCTTCTGGAAGAACATTTGTGGTGTCTTATGTATAGAATAATATTGCTCAAATAAGGATACTTGGGCTTCTTTCTGTATTTTTCCTTGTTTTTGTTTTTAACTTAATTTTTAATTCTTTTATACAAGAGTACTATATTCACATCATTTTCTTAAATAATTTTTAATCCTTGTTCTTTTCCCTACAGCCCTTCATATGTTCCCCTACTCACTCTCAAATTCATGACCTCCTCGTATATCCCACTGGGTCCATTTGGTGTTGCTTATATGTGCATGTGTTTAGGACTGACCACTTGGGATTGGATAACCTATTCCCAGGAGAAAACTGATTCTCCCTTTCTAAGAACTCACTTATTGTCTGTAGTAGGGGTGAAATTTACCCCATCAACATTGTCATGACTTCTGGTGCTGTCATGAGATAGGACTTGTTTAGGCAAACATTGCTGAGATTTCACAGTGAAGCTTTCCTGTTATGTCTAAAAGACGCTGTCTAGCAGCAGGCATACTGGACCTTTCTATCTCATCTTTCATGATCATCTCTGAGCCTTATGTGCAGGGTTGCATTGTAGATATATCAATTGTGGTTGAGCACTAATTCTATACTCACTTTTCTCTATAATTTAACCAGTTATGGATCTTTATAGTACTTTCCTCTGCTACAATTCTTGAATGAAGGATGAGAGCTATATATATTGATGAGTTCAAGATAAGTACTTAGAATACAATTAGACATCATTAGCAATTATGGAAATATAAAGTAGAGAATACTAAGAGCTGCAAAAGAAAAATGTCAAGTAACATATAAAGGTAAACCTATTAGAATTACACCTGACTTCTCTATGGAAACCATGAAAGCCAGAAGGTCTTGGATAGATGTGCTGCAGACACTAAGAGACCATGGATGCAAGGCCAGACTACTATACACAGCAAAGCTTTCTTTCACCATTGATGGAGAAAACAAGATATTCCATAACAAAAACAGATTTAAACAATATGTATCCACAAACCCAAACATACAGAAAGTACTAGAAGAAAAACCTCAACCCAAATAAGCCAACAACACCCACAATAGCATAGACATCTGACAACCCTCCACCAACAGAACTCAATGAAAGGAAACACACAAATACAACCACCAAAAAAAAAATAACCAGAGTTAACAACCACTAGTCATTAACATTGCTTAATATCAATGGACTCAATTCACGTATAAAAAGGCACAGGTTAAGAGAATGGATACAAAACCAAGATCCAACATTCTGCTGTTTACAAGAAACACACCTCAACCTCAAAGACAGACACTACCTCAGAGTAAAGGGTTGGGAAAAGGTTTTCCAATAAAATGGACTTAAGAAACAAGCAGGTGTGGCTATCCTAATATCTAACAAAGTTGATTTCAAACTAAAATCAACCAGAAGAGATGGAGAAGGACACTTTATACTCATAATAGGAACAATCATCAAAATGAAGTCTCAATCCTGAATATCTATGCCCCTAATATAAAAGTACCCACATATGTAAAAGAAACATTACTAGAACTCAAATCACACATCAAACCCCACATGCTAATAGTAGGAGATTTCAACACGCCTCTATCACCAATGGGCAGGTCATCCAGACAGAAACTTAACAGAGAAATAAGAGAACTAACAGATGTAATGAATCAAATGGACTTAACAGAGATCTATAGAACATTCCACCTAAACAGGAAAGAATATACCTTCTTCTCAGCACCTCATGGAACCTTCTCGAAAATGGATCACATACTCAGTAACAAAGCAAACATCCACAGATACAAAAAAAAAATTGTAGTAAGCACCTGTGCCTTATCAGATCGCCATGGAGTAAAGTTAGAATTTAACAACAATTCCACCCCCAGAAAGCCTACAAACTCATGGAAACTAACAGTCAACTACTGAACCATCCCTGGGTCAATGAAGAAATTAAAGTCTTCCTTGAATTCAATGAAAATAAAGACACAACATACCCAAACCTATGGGACACTATGAAAGCAGTGCTAAGAGAAAAGTTCATAGCACTCAGTGCCCACATAAAGAAAACGGAGAAAACTCACAGTAGAGACTTAACAGCACACCTGAAACCTCTAGAAAAAAAAGAAGCAGACTCACCCAGGAGGAGTAGAAGATGGGACATAATCAAACCTACGGTGGAAATCAATAAAATAGAAATACCGAAAACAATCCAAAGAATCAATGAAACAAAGAACTGGTTCTTTGAGAAAATCAACAAGATCGACAAACCCCTATCCAAACGAATCAAAAGGTGGAGAGAGAACACTCAAATTAAGAAGATCAGAAATGAAAGGGTGGTATTAGAACAGACACTGAGGAAATTCAGAGAATCAGTAGGTCTTACTACAAAAACCCGTACTTCACAAAATTGGAAAATGTAAAAGAAATAGACATTTTTAAAATAAATACCATATGCCACAATTGAAACAAAGCGATTCCACTAAAATCAAAAACAAGACAAGGCTGTCCACTCTCACCATATCTCTTCCACATAGTGCTTAAAGTTCTAGCAATAGCAATAAGACAACATAAGCAGATGAACAGGATTGGAATTGGAAAGGAAGAAGTCAAACTTTCATTAATTGTAGATAAGATAATAGTGTATATAAGTGACCTCAAAATCTGTACCAGTGAACTCCTACAGCTGATAAAAACCTTTGGTGATGTGGCAGGACACAAGATCAACTCAAAAAAATCAGTAGCCCTCCTATACACAAAAGATAAAGAAGTGGAGAGGGAAATCAGAGAAACATCACCTTTCACGATAGCCAGAAATAGCATAAAGTATCTTGAGGTAACATTAACCAAGGAAGTGAAAGATCCATTTGACAAGAACTTTTAAGTCTTTGAAGAAAAAAATTGAAGAGGACACCAGAAAATGGAAGGATCTCCCATGCTCTTGGATTAGAAGGAGCAATGGCAATCTGACCAAAGGCAATCTATAGATTTAATGCAATCCCCATCAAAATCCCAAAAAAAATCTTCATAGACATTGAGAGAATAATCAACTTTATATAGAAAAACAAAAAACCGAGGATAGCCAAAACAATCCTATACAATAAAAGAACTTCCAGACGCATTACCATCCCTGACAGCAAACTCTATTACAGAGCTACAGTAATGAAAACAGCTTGGTATTGGCATAAAAACAGAGACGTTGACCAATGGAATCAAATCGAAGACCCGGATATTAATCCACAAACCTATGAACACCTGATGTTTGACAAAGAAGCTAAAATTTTACAATGGAACAAAAAAAGCATCTTCAACAAATGGTGCTGTCATAACAGGATGTCAGCCTGTAGAAGAATTAAAATAGATCCATATCTATCACCATGCAAAAAAATCAAGTCCAAATGGATTTAAGATCTCAATATAAACCTGATTACACTGAACCTGATAGAAGAGACAGTGGGAAGTAGCCTGCAAAACATGGGCACAGGAGACCACTTCCTATGTATAACCCCAGTAGCACAGACAATAAGAGCAATGATGAATAAATGGGACCTCCTGAAACTGAGAAGCTTCTGTAAAGCAAAGGACACAGTCATTAAGACAAAAGGGCATCCTACTGAATGGGAGAAGATCTTCACCAATGCCATATCAGACAAAGGTCTGATCTCCAAAATATATAAAAACTCAAGAAACTAGACCTTAAAATTCTAAATAACCCAATTAAAAATGGGGTATTGAACTGAACAGAGAATTTTCAACAGAAGAATTTCAAATGGCCAAAAGATACTTAAGGACATGTTCAACTTCCTTAGCGATCAGGGAAATGCAAATCAAAACAACTTTGAGATACCATCTTATACCTGTCAGAATGGCTAAAATCAAAAACATCAAGGATAGCCTATGCTGGAGAGGATGTGGAGTAAGCGGAAGACTCATCCATTGCTGGTGGGAATGCAAACTTATGCAACCACTTTGGAAATCAGTGTAGCAGTGTCTCAGAAAATTGGGAGTCAACCTACCTCATGATCCAGCAATACCACTCTTGGGAATATACCCAAGAGATTCCCAATCATACTACAAAAGCATTTGTTCAACTATGTTCATAGTAGCATTATTTGTAATACCCAGAACTTGGAAACAACCTAGATGCCCCTCAGTGGAAGAATGGATCAAGAAAGTGTGGCATATCTACACATTAGAGTACTACTCAGTGGTAAAAAAAAAAAAGACATCTTGAATTTGGCATGCAAATGGATGGAAATAGAAAACACAATCCTGAGTGAGATAACTCAGACCCAAAATTATGAATATGGTATGTACTCACTCATTAGTGGATTCTAACCACAAGCAAAAGACATTGAGCCTATAGTTTGCAGTCCTAGAGAAGTTAAGTAATTAGGTAAACCTGAAGAAAACATATATAGATCCTACTGGAAATTGGAAACAGACAAGATTGCCAGGCAAAAGTTGGGAGCATGTGGGTGGGGTTGGGGGGAAGGAGAGAGGAGGAGAGAGAAGGGAGAAGGGGAGGGTTGGGGAGAGCTTGTGGGAGTGGTATGATTGAGAGGGAGGAAGGACAGATATGGGAGCAGAGAAGAAGATATCTTAATTGACGGAGCCGTTTTAGGATTGGCAAGAGACTTGGCCCTAGAGGGGTTCCCAGGTATCCATGGGGATGTCCCCAGCTAGGACCCTGGGCAGTGGAGGAGAGGGTGCCTAAACTGGCCTTGTCCTGTAATCAGACTGATGACTGTCTTGAATATCACCATAGAACCTTCATCCAGTGACAGATGGAGATAGAGACAGAGACCCACACTGGAGCACTAGACTGAGCTCCTAAGGTCCAGTTGAAGAGTGGAAGGAGGGAGAAGATGAGCAAGGAAGTTAGGACCACAAGGGGTTGGTCCACCCACTGAGGCAGTGTGTCTGATCTAATAGGAGTTCACCAACTTCAGCTGGACTGGGACTGAATGAGCATGGAATCAAACTGGATTCTCTGAATGTGGCTGACAATTGGAGAAGACTGAGGGGCCAATGATAATGGCACTGGGATTTGTCTCTACAGCATGTACTGCTGTTTTGGCATGCTAGCCTATTTGGATGCATGCCTTCCTAAGCCTGGATGGAGTGGGGAGGGCCTTGACTTCCTACAGGGCAGGGTACCCTGCCTTCTCTTAGGACTGGAGGGGGAAGGAGGGAAGGTGAGTGAGGAAGTGGGAGGAAAGTGGGAGGAGGGAAGGAAGTGGAAATTTTGAATGATATTATTTATAAAGTAAAAAAAAAAGAAATATAAAGTAAAGCTTACCTGAGACCATCTTACTCCATGGCAAGTGGTTAAGATTAATAAAACAGCAGAAACCAAATACTAGTGAGGATGCAGGGAAAGGGGAACCTTCATTCACTGTTGGTGGAATTACAAACTAGTGAAGCCACGATGGAAGTTAGGATGAAGAATTCTCAAAATGCTATATTTATCTACCATATGACTCAACTTCTTGGCATATGTTCAAAGGACTAGACATCCTACTCTATAGATACTTACTCTTCCATGTTCACGATGGTCTATTCACAATAGCTAGGAAATGTAAATAATCTATGAAAATATGTTGCATATTTTCTTAGTTGTATTCTATTGACATGATAATGGAAACTCCTATAATAGAAAGCTTTTCATTGGGACTTGCTTACAGTTTCAGAGTTTACTCCGTTATCCTTATGGGGGGGGAATCATAGCTGCACACAGACAGACAGACATGGTAACTGAGAGTTCTACATCGGGATCTTAAGGCAACATAAAGAGATAGCACCCCTAGGCCTGGCTTGGTCTTCTGAAAAGTCCATCCCAGGTGACATACTTCCTACAACAAGGCTATTCCTGCCAATCCTTTCAAATATTCCTACTCCATGATGACCAAACATTCAAATGTATGACCCAATATAGGCCATTCTTATTTAAAACACCACACATATACACAAGCTAATCCTATTAGTAAAGTCATGAAAGTTACAGGTGTGAATGAATGTAACTGGAAAATAACATTTTGAGTAAAGTACCCTAGGCCCAGAAAGACAAATGGCATATATTCTTTCATATTTGTGGATGCTAGATCTCAATCTTTAGATTTGAGTATATAACCAAAGAACATAAAAACGTATAAATGGACCATTGAAGATGAAGGGGAGAAGGACATCTAGAGAGCAGGGTAGTAGGAAACAGGTTACATGAAGGGGAAACTCAGTTTGAAGGAATTGTACCTGGGAAAGGGGAGGAAGTGTAATACAGGAGAAGAGAGAGGAAGGATAGATGAGTAACACTAAACATGTTTTAACAAGATATAGGGAAACAAAATATTTGAGCTTACATGTGTATGTGCGTGTGTGCGTGTGTGTGTTACTGCTGCTCTGTAGTTATAAAGACACCATGGCCAAGGCAACTCTTATAAAAGAAACCATCTAATCGGGGCTTACTTAAAGTTTTTGAGGTGTTAGTCCATTATCATCATGACAGGGAGTGTGGTGGTGTACAGAGAGGCATGATGTTGGGGAAGTAGATGAGAGCTGTACGTCCTGATCCATAGGCAGCATTGCTCCTGGCATAGGCTTTGAGAAAACTCAAAGCCCAACCCCAGTGACACACCTCCACCAAGGCTACACCTACTCTAACAAAGTCACATCTAATCCTTCACTTACAGTTTTTCAGCTGGGAAGTAAACATGAAAATGTGTGAGCCTATAAGGGCCATTGTCATTCAAAAAACCACAATGTGTACAGATAGAGATAAAATGGAGTTATGACCAATGAGATATTAAAGTCTCCTGATGTTATTGATAACCCATCTAACCTCAATTTTTTATTTTTATGTAATTGTGACATCAAGAACAAGTCCAAAACTATTTAAAATAATTTTATCTCCTTGATTGATTGTTACATTCATTACCATGTAGTGTTCTTTTTATTTCTTATGACTACAGTTTGGAGACTGTTTTATCAGATATCAGAATAGCTAGCTATTTTGACTTGTTTTCAGTTCATATTTACTTAGTAGCTTGATTTCCATCCTTTGAATCTAAGATGGTTGGTCTCTTTGTGGTAGTGTAAATTTTAGCAGACAACTGAATGCAGGTTTTCAACCCAGCCAGCCAGTCTTTATCAATATAACAATGAATTGAAGTCACTTACATTAAGGCTTATTATTGAGAAATTTCTACAAAATTTCTGTATTTTTGTTGGTTCTTCTGCTTAGTTGGATTATTGTCTGTTATTTAGTTTCTCCATGATTGTTATTGAGGTTTGCTGTTAGTGTTCCTTCTCTCCTTTGTTCAGCCATTCCCTTGAAAAGTATTTGTGGTGATTTGAATAAGAATAGCTTTCACAGACTCATATCTGAATGCTTAGTCACTACAGAGAGGAACTGTTTGAAAGGATTAGAAGGATTAGGGGGTGTGGCCATGTTAAAGTAGGTGTGGCCTCCTTGGATGAAGTATGTCCTAGGGGTGGGTTTTGAGGTTTCAAAAATGTTACACCAGGCTCAGTCTCTCTCTCTCTCTCTCTCTCTCTCTCTCTCTCTCTGCCTGTCAATCAGGATGTAACTCTCAGCTACTTCTAAAGTACCATGCCTGCATGCTTCCATGCTCCTGACATAATAGCCTATGCCTCTGAGACTATAAGTAAGCCCCCAATTTAATGTTTTGTTTTACAAAAGCTGCCTTGGTCATGGTGTCTCTTCACAACAAAAGAACTGTGATGAAGACAAAAGTTGGTACCAGGGAACATGATATTGCTGTGACAGGACTGACAATGCTGTTTATTGGCAGAATGTGGTCTTTGGGACTTTGAATTAGGAAAGTTATTGAATGCTGTAAGCAGCACTTAATAGACATATGGAATAAGAGCATGGAAAGACAGGAAAATATACTACTGTTCTATTGTTCTGAAGAGAAACCATGACCAAAGCAACTCTTGTAAAAGAATTTAATTAACATTTAACTGGGGGCTTACTTACAGTTTCAGAGGTTTAGTCCATTATCATTATTGTGGGGAGCATGGTTCATATGTCTCAACCCTCTCTGAATTCAGATGTGTGCCACAATCTCTATCAGTCACATGCATGTCTGGAAGGCCTTGTTTCCTTGATGTCTTCTATCCCCACTGGCTTTTAAAACCTTTCTGCCTTATCTTATACAGTGTTTTCTGGATCCTGAGAGGAGAGATTTGATGAGACATTCCATTTGGGATTGAGTGTTTCAATGTCTCTCATTCTCTACACATTATCCAATTGTGGGTCTCTATATTGTTCTAATCTACTGCAGGAGGAAGTTTCTCTGATGATGGCTTAATAAGACACTGATTTGTACAGAATGTCATGCATCTACACTATTAGGTTTCCATATAACCCAGCAAATGGACCTTAGATTTTCTGTCCCTATCTGCATTCCCTACCTTGCTTCTTTTTCCCTCCCCTGCCATTTCATTTCAGCCCTTCCCTATCTCTAAACATATATGTATACATATATATACATATATAATTTTCCCCTTCCTAGTGAGATACTTCTCTCAGTCACTTACTCTATCTATATCTAATATCTGTGTTTATTTTGATCATAGCATTCTCATCAAAGACTTAACTGCTAAGATCAGCCATAAGCAAATACATACCACATTTGTCTTTTTGGATTGGGGTTACCGTGCTCAGAATGATTTTTTTCTAGCTGCATCCATTTACCTCCAAATTTCATGGACTTTTTAACAGTTGAGAAATATTCCACTGTGTAAATGTACCACACTTTCTCTGTCTATTCATTCATTGAGGGAAATATAGACTGTTTCTTATGTCTGTCTGTTTGAACAGAGAAGAAATCAACATGCTTTATCAAGTATCTCTGTTTTAGAATGTAGTGTCCTTTGGGCATATAACAAAGAGTGGTGCAGCTGTATCTTGAGGTAGATCATTCCTAGCTTCCTAAAATAAACACCACATTCCTTTCAATATTGGCTATAAAAGTTTACAGTACCACCAGCAATGGATGAGTCTATACTTACTCTATATCCTTGAAAACATGAGTTGTCAGCTTTTGTTGTTTTCTGTCATTATGACTGGTATAAGATAAAATATCAAAGTAGTTTTGATTTGCATTCCAATGAAGGCTAAAGTTGAAAATTGTTTTAAATATTTCTCAGCAATTTGTGTTTCATATTTTGAAAATTCTCTTTTTAGATTTACACCCTATATTTTAAATTTGTTTATTTGTTTCCTTGATTTTCAGCTTTTTTAGTTATTTATTTAATTTAGGTATTAGTCATTTATTGGATGCTTAGTTCTGGAAATCATTTCCCATTTTGTAGCCTAGTGCCAAATCCATTTTACATAGAATAAGGAAATCAATCTTCAAGTTAATGTGGACATACAAAAAAAAAAAAAACCACAGATAGGTAAGCGATCCTAATAGGAAAATAAAATAGTTAGAGCTAATACTTTACCTGACTTCAAACTATATTGTATCAACATAGTGACAAAGAAAGCATGGCACTGTCACAAAAATAGACAGAGATCAATAAAAGAAAAAAGTAGAGTCAGAGATAAGCCAGGACATCTATGAACAACAAATTTCTGACAAGTGCCAAACACACTTGCAAGAATAAATGGTGCAGGCAAAACTGAATATTCAACTGCTGAAATAGGAAATTAAATCTGTATACCTTTTCTGTACAAAAAAAAAATCAAGGCATGTCAAAGACTTTAATTTAAACCAGAAACTTTGAAAATTCTAAAAGAAAAGATGGTTAATGAATGTCAGAATCTATATACAAGAAAATTCTATTTAATAGGACTCTAATAACATGGAAAATAGTCCCAAGATTTAACAAATTGGATTAGACAAACTTATAGAATTCAGCACAAGAAAATAAAGTGTCAAAAGAGTGAACAGTGAACCTATAGAAAAGCAGAAAATGTTTATTAGATTTACTTCACACAAGGGGATACCTAGAATAAATAAAGAAATACAAAACTTAGACATCAAATCCCTGTCAATCAATAAGTTGACCAAAAAACTGAATAGGTAGTTATAAAAATGGTAAATAAATATTTTTTTAAAAATTAACATTAGTAGCAATCAGGGAGATGGAAATTTAAATCACTTTGAGATACCAATATTACCTCATGCAGAATTACTATTATCAGGAAAATAAATGACAACAAATACTGATTATGACATGACAAAACAAAATCCCTTATTGGGGGGATTTGCAGACCCTCAGACTCTGAACTTTCTATGACCTGTAGCTTGCTGGATTAAAGAACTTGTTTTTCTATGCTTGCAGCTGCTCTGAGCACAAAACCCTCTTGAGTTTCTGAAAATCTCAAGATCTAGGGCATGACCTAGTCAAAGAGAACACTATATAAGCTGCCTGGGAACATAACAAAATTGTCATTCTTGCTTCAAAAGTGACCTATGTCTCTGTGTGTTCTTTAATCCCCAGGCCTTTACCCAATCATAGTTCCAGGTGGTACAGGTGACAAATTATAAACAGTAGAGGGGAGTGCAAATAATGCAACCATGATCAAACGCAGCCTGCGGATTTCTTAAAAGATTAAAAATGGAGCTACCATATGATGTAATTAGATTACTCTTAGTCATGAGCTTAAATGACTCCACATCTGTTGTAGAATATTTTAATATGTGTTATATTTGATTATGCTGTGAAAATATTTGTTTTAATGATGCAATGATGTGGTGTATTCTTTTATGTTTCATTTGTTTAACTCTGTGAAGCTGTGATTCTTTGCTTGTTTAAAATACCTAATGGTCTAATAAACAGCTGAATAGTCAATAGTGAGGTAGGAGATAGAATAGGCAGGGCTCATAGGCAGAGAGAATAAATAGAAGAAACTTGGGAGGAAAAAAAGAAAGAGCGAGAACAAGGAGAGATCAAGGATCAAGAAAAGAAGGGGCCAGCCATCCCACCAGCCATGGAGTAAGAATGAAAGTAAGAACTACAAAAGTAAGAAAAAGCCTAGAGGCAAAAGGTAGATTGAATAACTTAAGAAAATCTGGCTAGAAAGAAGCCAAGTGAAGGCCAGGCATTTATAAAATAAAATGATTCCCTGTGTAATTCATTTGGTAGCGAGGTGGTGCCCCCCCAAAAAAATCCAAAAGAGTAAAACAACCAACAACATTTTAGCATACCAACATGGGCCTGAATTTCCATATAGGGCCTAAGAAAGCTGGTGGCAGCAAAGATACAGCTTCTTTAAGAGTTTCTGTCTGTTGGTAAGCCTTTGAGCAGCCAGTACATTTAGTAGGAACAAAAAAATAAGTAAAAATGTCTGCCACAGTGCAACCACTGGCATTTTAGAGCTCTAGGAAGGTTGAATGCAGTTCTTGACCACCTACCTCCAGCTGAGTTGCAAGCTTTAAGCTTTGACCTGATGACCTAAGAAGTGGGCAGAGTCAGTCAAAAGAGCCATGAGGAGGATACAAGTGTAGTTTAACAGTCTAAAGTTTACTCATGCAGTCAATAAAGGCCAAAGACATGCAATAAAAGAAGTCCAGATGGAAAAACTTCTAAACAGATTCCAATGTGTTTTACAATGTACATAGGCTTAAGAAAGAAAGAGTATGGGTACAGAATATAGTATATATAGTATAGAATATGGTTATAATAAAAACCCAGAGACAGATAATGGGTTTAATCTAAAGATGAGTAAAGCAAGGCAGCTACACCGCTAGAGAGTTCTTACCACTATGAAATCTTCAGACTGAAATAAAGTGAGTTCCTGTTTCATCCTGCTTTATATTCCTCTCTGGTGCTGGAATTAAAGGCATGCACCACCACCACCAGGGCTCTATGGCTAACTAGTGTGGCTGCTTGAATTAAAGGTGTGTGATGTCACTCACTGGCTTGTATGTCTGATTATTATGTCTGTTTTGTGTTCTGATCTTCAGGCAAGCTTTATTTACTAAAATACATTATTTATTAAAATACAAATGAAATATCACTGCATTTCCCCCTTTAAAATAAAAAGGCAATAACTAATATAAGAAAACTGTATACAATAAGTACAATAGCTATGTACAATATATACAGGCAATAAATACATTAACAATGTCTAATCCATTTGCATTTCTATCATAACTTGCTTTCTGAATATAGTAAACAAGGAAATCTATAACTATCTAGTCTTTTTTTTCACTGAATTTTAAGCTTTTTTTCCCCCATATTCTTTTATTTTTCCATTAAAAAAAAAGAGTTACATTTCCTCCCCTTCTCCCAGTCCCCTCCCGCTCCCCCCACCTTCCCGCTGCTTCCTTAAAAGAGGGCATGGTGCCCAGCCCTGTGGGAAGTCCAAGGCCCTCCCCCCTCCATCCGGTCCTAAGAAGGTGTGCATCCAAATCTACTAGGTTCCCAAAAAGATAATACATGCAGAGGAGATAGGTCTTAGTATCATTGTTGATGGCTTCTCATTCTGCCCTTATTGGCAGCTACATTTAGAGTGTCCATCTTGATTACATGATCATTCAGTCCCGGTCCAGCTGGATTTGGTGAGCTCCCATTAGATCAGGCACACTGTCTCAGTGGGTGGACCAACCCCTCGCGGTCCTGACTTCCTTGCTCATCTTCTCTCACCTTCTGTTCTTCGATTGAACCTTGGGAGCTCAATCCATTGCTCTGGTGTGCATGTGGGTCTCTGTCTCTATCTCCATCCATCGGACGAAATTTCTATGGATGTGATCAAGATATTCATCAGTGTGACTATGGGACAATGATAGTTCCGGCACCCTCTCCTCTGCTGCCCAAGGACCTAGCTGGGGACATCCCTGTGGACACCTGGGATCTCCTCTAGAGGCAAGTATCTTGCCAGTCCCAAAATGACTCCAATGATGTAGATATCTTATTCCCTTCTCCAATATCCACCTTTCCTCCATCTCCATCCTCCCACTCCCCAAGCTCTCCCCAGTCCTTCCCTTCTCCCTTCTCCTTCCCCCTCTTTTCTCCCCCACCCCCTACCCCACCTCTATCCCCACCCCTGTATTCCCACCTTTTGCCTGG
>PVIU01028443.1:0-18934 GCA_004026605.1 Ondatra zibethicus | reverse complement strand
ACATGTTCTGCAGCTATAGTCTGTCATCTGTTTTGTGGGCATTCCTAGCTGCAGAGTGCTTGCGTGCTGCTAGTGTTCCGCACATGTTCTGCAGCTATAGTCTGTCATCTGTTTTGTGTGCATTCCTAGCTGCAGAGTGCTTGCGTGCTGCTAGTGTTCCGCACATGTTCTGCAGCTATAGTCTGTCATCTGTTTTGTGTGCATTGCTAGCTGCAGAGTGCTTGCGTGCTGCCAGTTATGTGCCAACTATTTTCAAAGTGATTTTGTCATTTTCCTTCCCAAAAGCAGTTTGTGATATGTCAAGGAAAGAAAAATATTCTCACAAGATTATGTATCTTTCAAGATTTCACAGTTAAAAAGAATAAAGAAAATTTGAAAAAATACAAAGTATATGGCACTATAATGCCATATTATGCATATATAATATTTATAAATCATCCTAATTCTATATATTTGTGGAGAAAGGCTGCCAGTGCTTCTAATCAAACTAATGTCACTGTGATTATCATAACATCTTTAATCATGTGTTTACATTAAATTATTTATTTAAAATAAAGCAAGAAGAAAATCAGAAAAAAAAGAAAAATATTCTCATGAAACTTGGTATTATAATAGCTTAATTGACTTTATTTAAAAATATACAGTGCTGTTTAAAATACTATTAACTTTTACAGGTACAAAGTTAAATGTTAGTTATAACTGTTTTAACTTCATTTTGCTGAAAAAAAATCTAAAATTTCATTTCCTGTAATTATTACCCATCTAAAGAAAGCTATTTTTAAGGTACAATATCTTTATGTGGTTTGATCTGTTATTGAGTTTTGGAAATACTTTTTGTATTTAATAACAAAAGTTTTTGTAAATCATAAAAAGCTATTTTAATGTATATGTTGTTTCTTTTTATTATAATTAATTGAGTTAATTTCATTATTGAAATGTAAGTAACTTTATTTTATTGTATTTTTCTATGACCTATGATTATTGCATCCTATAAATACACTAAAATTTTAAGCTTTTATTTAAATTATATTATCTTTTCATATAATATATTCATATTGCACTTTTCTTTTCATCTTCTTCCCTCAGATTATCCTTGCCTCCCTTCCCAAAATAATTTATTTTATTTCTGGTCTCTTCTTTGGAAAATAAAACAGAATTGCAGGGCATAATATATATATTAAATATAAAATTAAAATTTAAAAAAACAAACACATAGGACAAAATAAAGAGAAGGAATAGAGTGAAAGAAATGACCAAATAAGACAAATGGTGGTATCACATGCCTTTAATCCCAGAATTTAGGAAGCTGAGTCAGGTGTATCTCTGAGTTATAGGACTACCTGGTCTACAGAGTGAGTTTCAGAACATTCAGAATTCTTACACTGAGAAACCCTCTTTCAATACCCCCTGAAATACTGGAAGAAAAACAGAAAGCAAAGACATAAACGAGTATAGAGAGAGACCTACGGCTTCACATAATTAAGAATCCCACCAAAGCACAAAACTTGAAGTTACATATATGCAAAGGGTATTTGACTATAAAAAGAGAACAATATTAAGACTAAAAATATAAGATAAAATTTAGAAGAATCAAAAAAAAAAAAAAGAATAGGACAAAGAACCTCCAAAGATGCCTTTGAGTTCATTTACTCCTGGGCTTGCAGCCTATCCTTATGAGTATTTATTTTTCCTCAGTGAGACTCCAATAGGGAAAACTAAATTCTCATTTTCAAGTTATTATAATTAAAGTCAACTTATAGTTTAGAGATGTAATTGACTGTTTTCCCTGTTTTGCTTGTCCCCGTGAACTGCTATCTTTCACACTCATGGATCCCTACAGCTGCTTATGAAATTGCACTCTGAGGCGTAATATCAATTACAACTCCTTGGCCAATGGCTCAGTCATATTACTGACTAACTCTCACAGTTAAATTAATCCATTTCTATTAATCAGTGTACTGCCATGAAGGTAATGCTCTGGCATGTTACTCCTTTGGTAGTTATATGGCATTCCCCTGATCCGGCCTTCTTTCTCTCTGTATCTTTGTTTGGGTTTTTTGCCTACCTCTATTTTTTCTGACCATTGGCTGAAACAGTTTTATTTTTCAACCAATAAGAGCAATGCATATTCACAATATACAGAAGGACATCCCACATCATCTCTGCTTTTCTGTCTAAATAAAAAAGTAATGTTTTAATTTCAACATAGTAAACTTACATATAACAAAACAACCTGTACATTTAATATGTGTTTATGTTTCTTGTCTGATGTTGTTCTTGTTAGTTGCAGTCCTATTTTGTGTATATTATTACACTTTCTTTCCCTTAGACAATATTTGATGTTCGTTCTTATATATAATTTTGTATTAGGTTTAGAACCTTCCTATTTAGACATAAAGGGAATCCATTTGTGGGAATTAATTCTGCCAATTTTGGGGGATATCTGCCTTAGGGTGCAATTTCTGTCTGTGGACATCATCTCTTGTAAGGAAGAGAAAGGGTTCACTGGTTCTGGTACTCTGGCCTGGCTTGGTGTTGTAGGAGACCCAAGATGGAAGATTGTTGGCACAGGATTGGCAGACACTTCAGTCTTACTATACATCTGTTTGTCCATTTATTGTACCTTTTAATAAATCAGGTTTTATACCTTTGTGAGTTCACACATAATAAGAGGTAAGCATATGTACATTTTTTCTGTCAACTCTAAGAACCCATCCGGTCCAAATCCATGAGACCCTGTACGTGCTACACTAGTCTATGTGAGTTCATATTTGGTGTTTATGTTTATCCTTTGGAGATGTTCAGAGTACATCCCTATACCAAAGCACTAGGCTGCATAAGTGAAGGCTCTTGATAGGCACCAATCCAACTTCTCCATGTTCAGTAAGTTGTGTTGTTGTTTTCTTTCTGAATAAGGCCTTCCTATTAGTTGGTGGAGAGCAACATACAGCTCTGGCAACAGATTGACTCTTTGGAAATTCCATATGATACCCATTTGGCCAACAACTGAGTTTAATGTAACCTATTCCTCATCCTAGAACTTTCATGAGGTGAAATGACATATACAGTTGGGATTCTGTCTCTTCTGTTATTTGATGCTTTTAATGAGAATCCTTCCATTCATGTAGTATTTTAGGAAGTTTGTAATTTATTAGTTTGCTGTAGGAAATCATACAGCCAATAGCCTTAAGTTAACCAGCAACTGGGGCATAGCTTCTTATACTATTTATGCCAATGTAAAGCATGCGTCCAGTCTCTCTTTTCTGGCTGCAGGATTTGGTTTCTGTTCTCCTTTCTAGCAAAGA
The DNA here is from genome assembly GCA_004026605.1 of Ondatra zibethicus. NCBI lineage: Eukaryota > Metazoa > Chordata > Mammalia > Rodentia > Cricetidae > Ondatra > Ondatra zibethicus. The sequence goes on along the minus strand of PVIU01028443.1, from coordinate 15,629 downwards.
ATTCTGATTTGTAAGTCTACCCCTAAATCAATAACCATCTATTATTCTCAATTCTGAGTTTGTGCGGTATTTCTTTTAAGCATCCTTCTTCATCTGGTGCCCAAAGTGGATTCAGACTCCACACCTACTGGGTGATGGGATAGTAGATTAGTGTGAGCTTACTCACACTAATAATAGTGAGTAATAGAGTGAATACTTGTGAGCTATTATTTATAGGCAATTTACATCGATGTAGATTCTTGTATATTGATACAAACTTAAATTATATTGAGTATGTTCCTATTTTTGTCCACTATATTTGTATACTGAGGCAAAATTATTTTGTGATATTATATGCATGCATTCTCCAACCTCTGCTTAAAACATTTTTGTATATTCATACAATTTTAGTTTAAATTTATCATATTTCAATGTACATTTCTACTTGTGATCAAGATACTTATACATTGTTTACATTTTGAGGTCATTGTCCTTATTTGTTGCACAGTCGTTTATTGTATAATATTCTAATATGAAGTCTTTGTCTTTAAGTTATATAGGTATTAAGAATTATCTATCAATAGTCATCTATGTTTGTCATACTTAAAGTTAGACTGGTGTGGGACAATGATCTGTATTCTGTGAATAATATTTTAAATAAACACTGATTGGCCAGTAGCCAGGCAGGAATTATAGGCGAGACAACCATACAGGAAGTAGAGGCGGGTCAATGAGAACAGGAATATTCTGGGAAGAAGGAAGGCCTAGTATGCAGTCCTGACTGAGCCACAGAAGAAGCAAGATGTGACTACCTAGCTAAATAAGGTCCTGAGCCACGTGGCTAGCATAGACAAGAATAATGGGTTAATGTAAGTTATAAGGATTAATAAGAAGCCTGAACTAATGGGCCAATCAGTTTTTAACTAATGTAGACCTCTGTGTGATTTGTCCTGCCTGGTTTCTGCAATTGTTAAGTCCCAAATAAATCACATTTGTTGTCCAAGGTGCCCATGTGGACAACCTCATCCACATAAAGCCTGAGAGAGATTGGGAAGTAATTTTAGACAGAAAAGAATAAAGCATGGCTTATTGATAGTAGCACTTTCTCAGGTAGGCTCTGCTTGCTAGAGGCAAGCACTCTCCCATTTAAGAGAGGCTTCCTGACTCAGCTTAGCTGTAAAACCTTGCAGCTCTTTTAAGAGGCCCTGCCATGAAACACTTAAATGGTGTTGATGAAAAGCTGACTGCATACTTTTTGGTTTTCAGCCATAGCCAGAAAAAAGCCGTGTTGTTTTAAGTGCCAGCTTTCTGGGCTGTCCTGCCAGCACAAACTCTGACTCTTTCAGGCAGGAGGTACAGCTACAGAGCATTTTAGTGTGTTTTATGAGCACACTACTGCATATTGCTTGCTGGCAGGGACCTTGAAACACCATAGTGTTGTGACAATAAACATGGGTACAGCTGGTACCTCTGCCATGAGGCTGGAATCTCAGAAAGCTAAGGAATGGGCTGGATCCAGCCGTTAAAGCCAAGGCTTCAATCCTAGTCACATCATTTAGCAAATTAAAGACTCATGTGGTCAGAAAAAGAGAGTGAGAGATACAGTAAAGATAGATTCAAAGATAAAAAAAAAAAAAACCTCTAAATGGTTTACTGTGTGTTTAAAAATATATGCAGGATTGGGAGAGAAAAGAAAATGGTTAAAGTCCTTTATAAAAAGAGACTAGTTGAGTGAGGTGGTTCACACCTTTAATCCTAATACTTGGAAGACAGAGGCAGGCAGATCTCTGTGAGTTCAAGGCATGGTGGCAGACACATTTAATGCCAACACTTGGGAGACAGAGGGCAGGCAGACCTCTGTGAATTCAAGGGGTGGTTGCACACAACTTTAATCCCACCACTTGGGAGGCAGAGGCAGGCAGATCCCTGTGGGTTCAAGGACAACCTGGTCTATGGAGTGAATTTGAGGATAGCCAAACATACACAGAGAAACCCTGTCTCAAAAAGCCAAAATTTAAAAATAAAAGAAATATAGATTAAAATAAAGCCACATAAAAATGAAAAATGTCCAAAGAGTCTGGATACTGTATTTTTTTATGTTCTCTTTGAGTTGTTCGAATTCTGAAGAAGGAGCAACAGCTGCTAAAAGATATTTGTTTATAAATGCTGCTGAATTAATCCAAGATAGGTATTTTGAAAATACCTTGACTTCAAAACTGAAGTCAAAAGGTATGCTACTTTGGAGAAGAAGATTTGCTTTTGTTTCCACAGGAAATAAGAGGATGTGGATATATTCTGAGTTAAGAAAAATCAGGTTTGATCAAGGAAGACCACCTGAGAAATCTCCAGTAGTAACAGATGGCCTGGATTTCTGAGTTCTAAATCCAGAACAGATTCAAGACTGCTGCCTGAGATGGTCAAGACTCACAGGATACTCCAGTCAGGACTTTATCATAATTCTAAATTTTCTTTAGGTCCCCATAAGATTATCAGCAGCCCCAACAAGCAGGAAGCAGCCTGGAAAACTAAACCCACATTCCAAAAAATGGACTATGGATATTTTCCTTTGTTTAGAATGTTGGTTACAAGTTGTTATGGCTAATGGTCAGGAGAAAAGCTAAACAGAGGATATTAGATTCAGAGTTCTTGGTTTTGTTTTGTTTTTTTTTTTTAAAGAGGGGAAGTTGTGTGGAACAATGGTCTTTATTCTGTCAATTATATTTCAAATAAATGCTGATTGGCCAGTAGCCAGGCAGGAAGTATAGGTGGAACAACCAGATAGGAAGTAGAGATGGGTAAATGAGAACAGGAGAATTCTGGGAAGGAGGAAGGCCTAGTCTGCAGTCCTGATACAGCCACAGAAGAAGCATAGCTGAATAAGGTACCGAGCATGTGGCTAGCATAGACAAGAATAATGTGCTAATATAAGTTATAAGAGTTAATAAGAAGCCTCAGCTAATGGACCAATCAGTTTATAACTAATGTAGACATCTGTGTAATTTCTTTGGGACTTAATGATTGCTGCAACCAGGCAGGACAGAAAACCTCAGACAACAGATAGACTAATCAGGTTCTTTAGATACATATAAGTTGTATTCTACATAGATAGGTAATCTTCAACCACTTCAAAGAGCTATAGAATATGGCATGTAAATAACTTAGGGTTCTGCTGTAGTGAGGCATGATTGCTTTTGGTAGCACCAATCTATTCCTGAGAGAATGTTGAGCACTGAAGACACTCCACTTGGAGCTTGTTTTTTTCTTGGCAAAACTGGCCTTTGGGCAAGGAACTGCCCATGCCTTGACCACTGACAAGGTACATGGTATCTGGAAATGGATAAGCAGGACTGTCAAACCTTGCTAAGACAGGGTGAGACAGTTTTGTAAAGTTTCCTGCCTCTGAAAATGGTCTGTCAGTTACTCTAGGCCTTAGCCAAAGTTGGTTGCTTCAACATTGCAAATGAGACTTTGGGTGATTGCCCAGGTAGCCAGTTGTCTCAGTCATTTTTTTGCACATTTTGGAAGTTGCTTGATTGCATTTCCTGATTACTCAAGTAATATTTCCTTTCTCCAGTCTTTGATGGGGTCAAAGAATCGATAGTTGTAGTTACTTTCCCCTCATGACTTGGCCAAGTTATTTATCACACAAGACTTAAATTCATTAGGACAGGATAATTATTAAACATATTTGTTCTTATTGTATACAATTTTGTATTAGGCTTAGAACTCTCTTATTTAAACAAAAGGGGGAGATGTTGTAGGAAATCATACAGCCAATAGCCTTTAAGTTAACTGCCCAAAGGGGCGTGACCTCTTATACTATTTATGCCGATGTAAAAAGCATGCAACTGGTCTCTCTTTTCTGGCTGCAGGATTTGATTTCTGTTCTCTCTTCCAGCAGAGGAGTCTGATTTGTAAGTCTCCCTCTAAATAAATAACCATCTATTATTCTCAATTCTGAGATAATGTGGGATTTCTTTTAAGCATCCTTCTTCATTAGTTTTATTATACTATCCCTCATGTTGCTCTTAAATTTAGCTGTGTCTCTCTCAGTATTTCCTTCCTCTACCTTTCTACCCCTCTTTCCTCCATATTCCCTGATAGATCTTCTCATTTCAGTCTAATCTCTTTCTTAACCCAAAACTATGTATTCTATTTCCCTGTATTTGGGGGATGTGTGTGTTGATACTAGTTTCTTACTCCATGCTTATTTTTTTTGTGGTTCTACAGATTGTATCTGTCTTATCCAATATGTAACAGCTGACACTCACAGATAAGTGAGTACATATCATATTTTTATGTATGGATATGAGTTGCCTCACTTGAATAATTTATCTTTTCTAAATCCTTTTAGTTACCTGAAAAAAATCATTATTTAAATTGTTTTTGTTTTAGTAACATTCAATTGTGTTTATCCATTCATTTCTTGATGGAGATACATACTGTTTTCAATTTCTATCTATTGTGTATAAAGCAACAATGAACATAGTGGAACAGTGTCTATGTGGCAGGAAAGAGCATCCTTTTGTTTATGCTGAAGAGGGGTATAGTTGAATCATGAGGTCAATCAATTGCTAACTTGCTGTGGCATCACCACACTAGCATCCATAGTGTTTCTTCAAGTTTGCAATCCTACCAGCAGTGCAAGCCTGTTCCACTTAAAACACATTCTCACCAGCGTGAGCTGCCACTTGTTTTCTTGATCCTTAAAATTCTGGTGGGTGTAAGATAAAATGTCAAAGTAGGTTTGATTTCCATTTTCCTGATGTCTAAGGATGTCGAATATTTCTTTAAATTTCTTAATTCTTTTTCTTTCATTGTTTACCAATTTATAGACAGTAATACTTAAGATTTACTTCATAGTAAAATCAAAGCACATCTTTAGTCACTATCCTGCTCTAAGTGGTATTTCTTTACTCTTTAGGATTTATATATATATATATATATATAATTACATATAATATATTATATATAATATATATAATATATAATATAATTATATATATAATTTCTACCATCCTTTTAAATTTGATGTTTCATTGTTTTCTACACTGATTAATTTCTAATGAGAAATTTCTGATTTTATAAATTATCTTCAATTTTCCTTTGTATTTCTTTTAAAACATAAAATCCATATTCTGGTTTTTTATTACTTATTGATTATGAAGTAGATGTACAGGAATTTATACATTATTGAATATTAAAAGTCCTTTCATGCATCATTTTGACTATATACCTGAGAATATTTGCTGGATATGTTATTACTTCTGAAAAGCAATGTGACTCTCTTGAGCTCCATATGCATGCAGCTTTACTAACCTCACTCCTCAACTTTTTGAATAAGTTGGGCTCATCTTAGCACAGACATTGCTTAAACAGGTTTTCTTATTGCAAAGTTCTTTTGGACATTGACCTCCATAGTCCACCAAAGCACTGTATTAATTATCTATGATCAAATAGATAGAATGTATCTTAAAAGAGTAGCTCAGATTTTCCGGAAAAGTAGCAGTATAGACCATGTTTTCAAAAAGAACATTTTATTTTATTCCTTTTATTTTTTCAAACTCTACGGATTGTTAAATTCTGTAATTCATTTTTTCCCAAAGAGATGCATAATTCACCTCAAGTTTATGGATCTCCAAATTAGACAAAGAGGATTCTAGTCAACTTGATTGCATTCATTATAGCCATTCTATCTTGATTTGTAGTATGAAGTTGGGGTGATTACATACAGGATTTATGCAAGGAAGAGTGCTTTACAGAAACATAGATCATTGATATAATACTCTCCTGCCATGTGTGAATTCCTCAACTTGGTTTCCAGTAGTGGAGAAATGCAGGAACAAGTGAGTGAGTAAAAAAGAGAATTATCTGAAAAATAGTTTTTGTTCCAAAAGTTATCCAGGTGTTTTATCTGGAAATAGTAAGATAAAGTATTTTAATTCTCCCACAACTCCACGGTCTGGAAGGCAATTTGTACTAATTCGAGATCAAAGAGTCTCCATGACGTTACCAAAAAGCAAAAACAAACACAAAGTCAATGATGTCAGAGGACAAAAGAAGAACTTTCACATGCCCATGGTACAATGGTGATGACCTATTAGGAAGTTGAATAGTGAGTAAAGTATGACTTTTGATTTTCCATACTTATATGGTAAATTGTAAGCCTATATTTGTTTGAGATGTGCTGTTGTAGCAAGAAGTAATGCAGTTGATATTTAAATTGAAACACTCACAAAAATTTATGTGGTATTTGTTCCATAAAACATATTTAAATAAAATGAAAAACAACTACAGCTTTAGCGATTTCCATGCTATTACACTATTTATTTACAGGAGAAAGATCATATTTAACAAATATATGTATAGATGGTGATACTCATAACATGATTGCATCCCTAATTCACTTTGATTGCATGCTATTTTTCTCCCCTGGAAAGAAGCTGTGTGTCAGTGATACTGCTGTATTGTAATGTAAAGTCCTGGAGAAATATCCTGACCCATCTAAGGAATACTGGTCATAAGCATCAGTTTTGCACCTTGAGGATTGTGTTTATATTATAGTCAGTATTTTGTTTGTTGTTGTTGTTCTATTTTAAATGTTTTATTCATTTTACATACTCGCCTCAGTTTTCCCTCCCTTGCTTCCTCCATCTCTGGTCTCCTAACACATCCCCATCTACTTCTCAGAAAGGGGAAGGCCTCCCTCCCATAGGGAGTCAACAAAGCCTGAAACATTCACTTTCTCTTAAAAAGTATTTTAATACCATGTGGCATTTCTCCTCTCATTTATAACTATTTTGAAGTACTCTGTATTTGAGCGTTGAAGATGTTACATGTTTTTTATGCATAGGAAAGCTATATGGTTGCTGTGCATTTATGATTACTTGGTGGTATCTTTGCTATTTAAATTAAAATAACTTCCAAGTTGAAGTAAATAAAGGAAATCTGGAAAGTATTATAATGATTGAAAAGGATTCAGGGGAAAAATCTTAGAACTGTATCTGAAAATATTTGGTTATTTGAACTGTTCTTTCTAATTTAATTAAACTGACTTAGCGAGTGTCTAATTTAATTAAACTGACTTAGCCTACAATAAGAGGGGAGAAAGAAAAAGTATGACATAAAAATAGAAAAAAGATAATAGTAGAAGGGTTTAAGGCAAATCTTTCTGTGTTTTGGGAAAAACAGAACTGGGAGGTAAATAACTGGAAGTAAAAGACTGTCATTTTCATTTTCTTAGCTCTTCATTAAGTAGTAAAATCTAGACACAGAGAAAAGTTTTCCCTTCATAGTATGTGGATTTCCGGGTTGAGTAATGTCTGATCTCCTGGTGTTGGGTGGCTTTCTCAGAATAAGTTCCTGATTGTTCTCCTGAGACACCTGAGGTTAAAAATCATACAACAGCAGAATCTTTCTTGGGAAGCTGTCAAACGTTATTTCTGCTTGCTTGTTTCACAGAATGCCCAACGGATTCTTCTTATATTTTGTTACAGTACCAAAACCTGTTTCCTCTGGATTCACCCATGTGCTGCTTTGCTTGTGATAGAGAGATGGGTGAGCCTTCTGCTGTCGTCCTCAGGGAAACCTCATGCCAAACTCCCTGTTATGCCATTGCTGAAAGTTGTGAAAGACAACCATATTAATAATACATCTGAATAGAGTGACAAAATACCCTCTAGCCTCCAAAAATATTACCTCGGGGAAGGAAGTTTATTTTTACTGAACACTTTGCAGGGAATCTGTCATTGTGTGTTGGCATTGAAGCAGCAGTAAGCCCAAGTAAGAAGCAGGGAGAGAGGTTATAATCTATTCCCTCTTTAGACACTCTGGGACCACAGTTCATTGTATGGTGTGCCCATGAGTGTGGTAGTAGGATTTCAAACCTGAACTAAACTGATCTACAAACGTTCCCACAGAAAATTCCAGAGACTTATTTTCATCTTGTTTCTAAAACCCATCAAGTTGATAATCCAAATCATTATATTGGATATATTTGCTGATATTATATGTTTATATAATAGAATAAATGACAAAGATTATAAGGAAGGAAATATACAAAAAGAACTAAATTACAAATGGTGAATATAATCAGATTAGTGACTACTCTAATTGACATCATAGAGCCTACATCCAGTTATTGATGGAAGCAGATGCAAAGATCCACAGCAGAGCATTGGGCTGAGCTCCCAAAGTCCAGTGAAAGAGAGGGAGGAGTAATAATATGAGCAAAGACGTCAAGACCATGATAGGGACACTCACTGAAACAGTTTACCTGAGCTAATGGAAACTCACTGACTCTAGACTAACAGTGGAGGAACCAGCATAAAACCAAACTAGGCCTTCTGAGTGTGGGTGACATGAGCATGGATGGTACTGTCTGTGGGGTCACTGGCAATGAGGCCATGATTTATCACTACTGCTTGAAATGGCTTTTTGGAGCCCATTCTCTTTGGAGGAATACCTTGCTCAGCCTAGATATAGTGGGGAAGGCCTTGGTGCTAGACTTTGTTGACCTCCCATGTAAAGCCTTATCCTCTCTGAGAAACGGATATGATTGGGGTGGGGGTGGGAAGGTGGAGACAGTGGGAACTGGAATTGGTATGTAAAATTTCAATTAAATAATAAATAAATTGATCTAAAAGATTAATCACATCCACATCAGAGCAATGGACTGAGCTCCCAAGGTCCAATTGAAGAGCAGAAGGAGGGTGAAGATGAGCAAGGAAATCAAGACCACGAGGGGTTGGTCCACCCACTGAGACAGTGTGCCTGATCTAATGGGAGCTCACCAAATCCAGCTGGTCTAGGATTGAATGAGCATATGATCAAACCGGACTCTCTGGATGTGGCTTCCAATGGGGGCTGACTGAGAAGCCATTGATAATGGCACTGGGACCTGTTTCTACTGCATCTATTCGCTTTTGGGGACCCTAGTCTATTTGGATGCACACCTTCCTAGGCCTGGATGGAGGCCCTTGAACTTCCCACAGGGCAGGGTGCCCTGCCCTCTCTTAAGGATGGAGGGCGAGGGAGGAGGGTGAGTGGGGAAGCGGGTGGGGAATGGGAGAAGGGGAGGAAATGTAAATTTTTGGATGGAAAAAAAGATTAATCAAATAATGTCTATGTTTCATTCTGTGTATTTACAGTTGAGGAAGCTAAATTTAGAAGTTAAACCCTTGCTGGAAATTACATGTGTAATATGGATTAATCTGGGCTACAAGTAAGTCAAACTTAACATAGAAAGTCATTTTTTTTTAATTGAGCCACATTTTCTACAGATCTGGAGATTATCCAATGAAAACTCTTTTTAACAGTGTGCCATCTTAACATTTTGCTTCTTGAATACCTTAGCTCTAGTGAGTTACCGCCTGAATGGACTGCATCATAATCCTGAGATGCAGAATTTGAGGTCCACTTTCTAGTACCTGGCCTGAAACCACTGCATAGATTAAGTTGACCTCAAAATCTCAGATATTCACCTGCCATTTCCTGAGTCTCTTGGGTGCTACGACTAAAGGCATGTGTCATGAGGCCTGGGTCCAAACTTTTTATTTGTCTAATATTTATTTAGTATATTTTAAATTGCAATATTGGTCAAATTGAAAAAATAGAAACTTAAAAATAAATGTCCACTCTGACAAAGATTCACTTCTTTCAAATTCTCAAGATTTAGCTTTTATTAATTCTGACACCTTGGTGAGCTATAATCCATGGCTTTTGTATTCTTTAGTCACTCAAATCCCTCATATCTTCAGTTTTCTCTGTCCTAGGCATAATTCTGTAGTTTATGAACCTTCATAGTTCATTTTATGAAATCAGCAAAATTCATCACAGTGACATCATGTTTTCTACATCCTTTTGCTCTTCAGTCCCCTCAACTACCTTTCAGATTTATTTTATGTTACCAAATCTCCCTCACTATCTTTAATCTCAGGCTTGAGCTTATCCTATTTCTGGGGAAATAAACATGAAAGGACAAGCAGATATGGCCATCCATAACACTTCTTCACAATATTGGCCTTATCAATAAAGTTTTGACTTACGTGTCTATTATACCTTCATTTTTTAACACTTTATAAGAATATTTTGTTTATAAATGAGGATAAAATGGGAGCTTTAAATAAGAACTAAAGCATTAAATTGTTTACTGAATCGTTTCTTTACTTTGGCTAAGGTAAATTCATATATAAATGTACACTTGAAGCAATTTTCAGCATATATCAATTGTTTCACTGATCCGTTTTCTCCTCTTTAGAACTTTAATAAATGAAAGAACTAAGTTCCAGAGCCTTTCCAGTTAATACTACCACACTCACTGAACCCTTCCCAATTAAGTTTTCATTCTTTCTCTCATGAGAATTCTTCCATCAATGTCATAGAAGGCTCACATATTCAAGCTATAAAATTGCAAACTTTGTTCTATTTTATCAAGCATCAGACTGTAATTAAATGGATGACTCAATCCTTTGAAGTTTCAGTTAATTGTGACAGACACTATGGTCACCTGTTTTCTTTGGCTTCTGTCTCATTTTGCGATAGTTTCTGATCATCTCCATGACCATTGTTGAATCTGACAGTGATAGTCTTGGGCATTTCTATTTTAAATTGGGCTAATTCATTAGATTCATTAGATGACTGCATCCTGCCTAATGGTCCTAAATAAATATTCAAACTATCAGTAGCACATTTTAGCTTGCTTTCAAGGTCACTTTTAAATTCTTTTAAATTTTTAGTCTGGTGTACAAGAGTGTTATTTCTAGAATGTGTTATTTCAGTGGACCTTTAGCAGGCATCGTTTTCCCTTGTCTCTGTGTTCATTAAATCTATTTTAAGCACATGTGACAACATTACGTTCATAAACTATTCCAAATCCCATTTATACTAAGACACTGTCAAAGATTTTCCATCCTAACTAAAAGCCAAATCTGATAATGACCTCTCAGGTATTAACTCTTCCTCATTCCCTCTTCTATTTATTACTGTCCAGCCACATTCACCCATACACATAAAGAAAGCTTTGGTCTTAGTCTTTCTTTCGTGCCAAGAATGAGTACATTTTTGTTTAAGCCCCTAAACCTACTTCAAAATTTGCCTTCCTGGTTTTATTTACTAGAAACTCTAATGTTGTGGAAAACATGTCCAATACATCCATTGAAGCTTTGCTGCCATTTTCTCCATATTCCAGTAACCCTGCCCCAAAAGTTCAGGTTTTTTTTTATATCTTTGTTTTTCTGTTTTTGAATTGTGAGGATTCTATCACCAATATATTGTATATTGCCAGATGGAAAAGACTTTTGGGAACTCATTGAATATTTGTATCTCTGCAAAAAAAGTGTTGAGCTTCCTCATAATATAAATTTAAATGTTTTTGATGAATGACTAGTAGAAGTATGTTAATTTCTATAAAGATTTTATTTTATGCTTATATATGGTAATAAGAACAAATATTTAAAATTAGTTAAGTGTTAAGCTTGTTTGGCAAAGTGGTAATTTGAGTAACATCTTTTTGCATCCAGCAGAGAGCATTATTACCAATAAAAATACAGCTTTGGAGCCCATTCCCAGTAGATAAATTTACAAAACAACTTCCACCTCTAATGTTCTGGCTCCATTGCAGGAGGGGAAGTGGAATCATAAAATCGTTAGATCAGCATGTTTTGTGGGGAGATTATCTCCTAAGAATGTCACAAAGACTCACAAAATGATTATCTAAATATGAAATTAATAAAGACAATGATAGAAAAGTTAACATGGACTGGAGACATCCCAGGAGGCCTAAACCCTACACAAAGTACAAAATAAGGAAAGCTTAGAACTAAAAAATATTCTTTTCCAGAGAAGAACACATCAATTGATTATCCCATAATAAATGATAATCCCTGAACACATACATACAAGAAACATTATATAAATGGAGATGGTTGCATTTATGTATATAAGAATATATATGTATGTATGTATATATATATACACATATGTAAACAAATATTATTGAAAATGGAGTCATGAATTTGAAAGAAAACAAGGAGTGTAATATTGCAGGCTTTGGAGAGAGGACAGAGAAGGGAGAAATGTGTAATTAAGTGTAATCTCAAAAGCAAAAGAAATAATTAAAAATGCATTTTATAATATTAATGTTATAGCCTATAAATTTTTAAGCATAAAATTTACTAAAATTATGATTAGATTATATGACATATGACTTTCATTTAAATTAACTAGAATATTCAAGTTGCTTTTTATTCAAATAAATGAAAATAGTCAATCTATCTCTAGAACTCAAATAAATAATTCCTATATATCCTCAAAGATAAAATAAATTGTTTAGTCAACAAATAAAATATGCTTTTAACCTACAAGGATTTTCAATGGAAAGTTATATGAATGAGGTAACCCAGACCCAGAAAGACAAAAAATGATATGTATTCACTCATTGGTGGATCTTAGAAGTAAAGAATAGGATAACCAACTTACAATCAACATTCCCAAAGAGGCTAGAAAGCAGGGAGAGTACAAAGAGGTGTGCATGGATTTCCCCAGGAAGTAGAAGTAGAAAAGATGTCCTGGATAAATTGGGGGCAGGAGTTGGAGGGAGGGAGGGACGGGAACTACAGGGTGTATGTTGGGCACCTGGGTTCCATACTGGAAGCAGGTTGTAGGCAGGATGGATGGGGAGAATAACAAAAGAGATGTCTTGATGTGTGTTGGGGAGGAGTCATTTCAAGGTTAGGGAGAAACCTGGTGCCTGGGAAACCTTCAGGAACCCACAAGGATGATACCCAAGTAAAAATCCTAGCAATAGTGGAGAGGATGCCTGAACTGGCCATCTACTGTAAACAGTTTGGTGACTTCCAATATTGTCAAAGAGATACTCTATCCAGTAACTGACAGAAGTTGAGGCGAGGATATACAAACAAGCACTGTGCTGAGTTTCAAGAGTCTAGCGGAAGAAAGGGAGGAAGAATTGAATCAACCAGGGGGGAACCCATAGGGACAGCTGACTTGAGTCCCTGGGAGTTCATGGAAGATGGACCAGCAGTCAGGAATCCTGAGTGGAACCGACCTAGGCCTTATGCATGTATATGACAACACTGTACCTAGGTCTCTTAGTAAGGCTTCAAACAGTGAAAGCAGGACCTCTCCCTGTCGCTTAGGTGGCTTTTGGTAACCTGTTCCCCTTGATGGATTACCTGGCCCAGCCTTGACATAAAGGGAGGAGCTTTATTCCGAGCCATGCTTCCTTCAAGTTGAGGGCAGTCCTGTCCCTTTATGAATGGAGATAGAGTGGGAGTGGATAGGAGTGGTGTAGATGGGAAGGGATAGGAGGAAAGGTGGGAGGGAAAACTGGCTGGTATGTAAAATAAATGAAAAAATGGTATTTAAATAATAAATTAAAAAAAAGAAAATAAATTGCAGAACAAAGAAAAGTTGTAGTATAAATAATTATGTGGAGTAGCCAGGTAGCAAAACTATTTTTTTTCAATGAAAAAAAGATTGTTTTCTCAAATTTTCACTTGCCACTTCCCCTGAGTTGGATTTAGCCTGATCTGGCCTTGAGCTACAGGGCTCAAGTGATCCTCCTTTAGCTAGAGAAAAAGTCCTTAGATTAAAACTCCATAACAGCACAAAGGAGGACTGGGTGGCATTTTATACTTCTGTCATTTCTTTGCATTTGGAGTTCATTTTCTTAGCCAATAAAATGTAATGCCTAGTGGAAAATTTGTCAGTAACTGGTTACGGTAGAAAATAGTCATTCAGCTAATCCCACATGGGAAGGGTTCAAATGTTTATGCTTAACAATGCAAGATGATTATGACCTCTAGTATAAATGATAGAATAAGTTAAAGCTGATATAAGTTTTCATCAGTTTCAGGGATTCATAGACTCCATACCAATATTTAATATCACTATGATTTGTAATCTTTAGTAAATAATAATACCTGCATAAATAATTGTGTCATGGTAATTTCAAATATATTTGAGGTCCAATGACTTTATCTGACTTAGGTTTAACAAAAAATATCCCAGTAGCTAAGTTCAACTCGCTTCCTTTTTGTGTAAAGCAGCTTTATTAGAAAATCTCATTATTTATATTTATGTATTTGTTATAATTGTATACATATTACAGCTGCAGATGATAATTTTGGCAGACAAAGTGTCCCATAATTCTTGTTATATTACTTGCATGATTTTTCACAGAATACATTTATTAAGCTCCGTTGGAAATGATAATTTAGATCTTATTCAGCAGTCGCATTCCCTAAATCCTATGTGATACATACACACGGTTTAAAAAATAAATCATATTTATATTTTATAAGGATTAATTGATTCATTCTTTTTACATTGCACAAACCATGGAGATTTAGACTTTCTGCAAATACTTTAGGCTGCTATTTAAAATAGAGTAATTATGGACCTGAATGCACATAGTACTTTTCAATTGTTTCTAATAACAGAACGATTAATTAAGTAACCCAATAAATCCAAAGTAATCATAGATTTTTATTCATAACAGGTACAGGACAATGAGAGTTTTACAGAGAAGAAAGTATGTTTCTAGGGAAAATATCAATATGATTTAATTTAGTTGCACAAGATAATTTTACTTGTATTCCTTTATTTGAACTGAGAAGATTAGACTTTTCAGATATTAAACCAGATTCAAAATCAGAACTTGTCCATGACAGTACTATACATTAACCAATAAATATGCAGCAATATTTGATTCAATATGGTAATAAATTTTAACAACCTGCAAAAATTAGGTTGTCTCTATAAATTACTTTCTATGTTAGAATAAAATCTGTATCAAAATAAATTTATAATAAGAATTGTGATCGTGGAAAATAAGATGCTCAGATCAAAAAATTAAAAAGACTAGAGATAGTCTTATACAGTTCACTGTCACTCAAGGTGCCTCCATCTTTAGCTCTTGTGGCTGACATTATCTGACTCTCTAAGGTTTCCCAGGTACCTTTCTTTCCACCTAATCTGTCAGTTCTGGGTACATGGACCAGACTCATTCCATGATTGTTCTACAATAATTCATGAATGCATAAACACCAAGCACACTTCTAATTCTTCTGTATTGATGATGGGCTACTATAGAAATGGTAGATGTTCATTTCACAGCTTAGTGGTGTGTTCAAATTTGTTTTAATTAAATTTAAAAGGGTCATGTGCTCCTAGCAAGAAAGATGTGATAATAACATGAAATCAAGGTCTGCCTCCAGGACTGCAGACATACATGCTTGCAGGAGGAAAACTACATACATAATAAACAAATAAATGTGTGAAAACCATCTGCCTCCAATCCACAGTGAGGTCAGGGGCAGCCGGAGCTGTTTAAGATACACCTCAAAAGACAAAAGTAGGGCTGAGTGAAGTGTTTGTTGTGCAGGCATAGGGACCTAAACTCTATCCATAGCACAGACACACCTCAGCATTGACAGACCTCAGTCCAACAATGACTCTGCAACAGCAGCAACTTGGATGCAGAAAGAGAAAGCTCCCTGGAGCTTCTGGGCCAGGTTATCTAGTCTGGATGTATCCTCTCAGGTTTTCTGAGTGCTTTACCCTCGTAAAAAAAAAAAAAAAAAAAAAAAAAAAAAAAAAAAAAAAAAAAAAAAAAAAAAAAAAAAACA
>PVIU01028442.1:0-18828 GCA_004026605.1 Ondatra zibethicus | reverse complement strand
GGATGAATCATTTATGTCAACCTCACGCCATCCAAAGCTCTAGGAACATCTTAGAAGAGAGACTGGAAAGAGTATAAATCAGCTCTGAAATGCTGACTTCTAGACATGGCATGGCTGTTGCATACATTAATCACCAAAGCTATGGTTACCTGCACAAGATCTGGACAAGATCAAGCCATTCGAAATCCCAGCATGATAGATGGAGCAGAGACTCAGGGTCCCCCACTATAACTCCCTTTAGAAGAGCTATTGGCAGTTAATGGTTGCTGAGGGAGGGACAGTTCTTCTCGTTGGTGATGTGACTACCAGTAGGTTAGCCATGCCTCAGTGTATGGCTACCCCACACCCATGTAGCAATAAATAGACTCAGGGCCTTATTCAGAATCAAAACAACAAGAGAGGATATGAAGTTGCAAGGGAGATGGGACAGGAAATACTAAGGAGGGCTTGAAGGGAGATAGTGGTAGGTAGGTATAACTAAAATGCATTGTATAAACATGGAAATTTTAACAAATATATAAAATATTCACTTATTTTGTTAGGTTTCTTGTTTATTTGTCTTCATACAGGGTCTTTCTATGTAGGCCTTATCCATGAACTCACTATGTGGATAAGGCTGGCCTTGAACTCTAAAGATCTGCCTGCCTCTACCTCCAGAGTTCTATTATTAAAGGCATACGCCAACATTCCCGGTACTATTTAAAACAAAATCAAATCACGCTTTTGCAAGAAAAGCATCAGTAAAAGAAATAACTTTTAATTTGAAATTGTAATTTCAAAGGTAAAATTACCTACATACAGAGATTTAAAATAAAAGTACAATCTCAAATCATCTGGAAAAGCATGTACTTTTAAGTAAATTATGTTGGAACAAGTAGGAGTCTACCCATACTTCATATCTACACTAGACTATACTGGAGTTATCAAAGTGAGTCAGAAATCTAATACTGAGAACTACAACTGATGGAGAACTACTGGATCTTTAAATAACCTGTGAATGAGTTATGACCCAAATTCTAGAGCCATTATTAGATTGATACATTCAAGGTCATTAAACATACTTGAGTGACCAAAACCACTATGTCTTAGTCACTGTTTTATTACTATGAAGAGACACAATGACCAAAGTAACCATCATAAAAAAGAAAAGCAGTTAATTGGGGGTCATGCTTATAGTTTTAGAGGGTTAGTCCGTGATCATCATAGGGAAGCAGAAAGGCATGGCTCCGGAGCAGTAGCTTAGAGGTTTACATCATGGTCATAGGCATCAGGCAGGGAGAGACTGAGGCTGGCATGGGCTTTTGAAACATCAAAACCCACCCCAGCAATGTACCTCTTCTAAAAAGGACATACCTACCCAACAAGGACTTACCTCCTTCAACAAGGACAAACCTCCTCCAAAAAGGACACACCTCCTCCAAAAAGGACACACCTCCTCCAAAAAGGACACATCTCCTCCAACAAGGACACACCTCCTTCAACAAGGACAAACCTCCTCCAAAAAGGACACACCTCCTCCAAAAAGGACACACCTCCTCCAAAAAGGACACATCTCCTCCAACAAGGACACACCTAGTGCAACAAGATCATACTTCCTAGTCCTTTCAAACAGTTCATCAACAAGGGACTAAACAGGCAAGTATCAGGGCAATTCTCATTCAAACCACTGTGTTCTATTAACAAAATCAAATGACAGATATGAAGAAAACATTTGCTACACTCAAATATTTCCAGACACCAGGTGACCAAGACTTTTACTGAGCAGCAAGTTTTCCATAGACAATTCTAAGACTGTCCTCTCATCTTTAAATTTTTCTGTAAATAAATCTCTTAAAAATATTAACAATGTAACAAAATGAGCAATAGTTACAATCCCTTCACAGAAAAGGTATGAGGGTCCCAAATATATAATTTTATAACGTCTGGCATAATAAGAAAAATAAAAATTTAAACTTCATTGTGATTCCATATTTGGTGGTATACTGACAGTTTGCATATAAGGCTATGAGATATGAATTCTCAAATATGGTTGATGAGAATGTCAATGCTCCAACCTCTGAGGAAGATATTTGGCATCCTGTAGCAACACTACACATGCATTTACCCTCCACACAGCAGCAATTTCCACCTGTGGGAATTTAACTTGAAGACTCATTTCCACAATGTGAGGCTGGAAAAGAGCCAGCAACGTAGGCAGAAGGTTATTCACTGAAGGATTATTTATAACAGCAAACTGCTGGAAACAGCCCAATTGCCCAACCACCAGCAACTGGTAGAATAAATTATGGAGCATTTGTACATAGAATGCTATTCACTCTAAAAAATATAGGTTGGGGAGAGTTCTATAAATTGATATGAAGTGGTTTCCAGGATGCAGTGCAATTTGGAAAAGGTATTCCTATATATTATATAGTCTTTTAAAAGATTTATTTGTATTATTTTTATTTATGTATATTGTGTGAATGCCATGTGTGCAGGTACCCATGAAGGCCAGAAGAGAATGTAAGGTCCCTTAGAGAGTAACAGGTGTCTGTGAGATTCTGGGTGGGTGCTGAAAACTGAATTTGGGTTTTCCGAAAGAGCAGCAAGTGCTCTTAACCACTTGAACCATTCGTGATATTCTCCATCAGCTGTAGAAAGAAGTGCCATGGATGAGGGGTGAGAGCTACACTATCTAAAGAATGAAGTTAGAGAGTACACTGTTTTAGGGAAGTGGTGATAACAGGATCTCCTTTAGTGCCCGTGACCTTCCAGACAGGAGCAGTTAACTGAATTTACAGTAAACTTGACGTAAACTAAATTTGTTGCTATTTATTGCATGCGAACGTCCTTGGGATAATCGTATGGTGTCTTGAGTAGAGAGATATTAAAGGTGTGAAGGAAGCACTGTTGTTTTGGGTATTGCAGGGCAAAGAACTCAGTGTAGGGCCTTGTGATGTGTGTGCCTTGTTCTTCCCGAGTGTGGAGTAGGGGAAGACTTAGGGAGTGTAAGAAACAGCAAATGTGGCAACAGCAAGCAGTGGGTGAATCTTTAATCCCCACCCCACTCCAACCCACCCCACCCCCGTGTGTGCAGGTGTTTCTACTCTGTAGAACATCTTAGGATAACTTTATATCATTTGTGTTCATGTGATAGACAACAACTTTCCCTAGAGACTGCAAGTACATGGCCAAATTAAAGAAGTGGAGACAAATGCTAATTTTTTTTTCTGTTTGTCTGCAGAAAAACCACCTGGATCTCGCTAAACTGAAACACTGTGGTAGAATAACTCCCTAAAAGTCACGGGGCCTTGTGTCATGCCTCCTAAATGTCTTTACAATACCTCAAGGAGACTGAGGAAAGAGAATTGAGAGATATTAAGACAGGTAGGCAGGTTGACAGACAGACCTGCAAACAGACAGGCAGGCAGGACTCTTAGATTGGGACAGTATTTGTAAGCTCTTCTCAGTTTACATTGTCACAAAATACCTGTGTCTGAAGACATCTGCTGCAGCTGCTGCTAATGAACATAGCCTTGTCTTTGACTCATCGTTTCTTACCCATTGGTTGTAATGAAGCATCACTAAATTAGAGGTTTTCACTTCAGAAAATCTTGAGCTGCTCCATGGCAATTTATGGCGTCTCAGTGGCTTTCCCCCTGACTTTATTGCCTCAGGCATTTGTCTTAAATGCACTCATTACTTCTGCAAATGGCAAATGTGTGACTTGAAGTATCAACACCTATCTATGTCCATGTAATTTATGACCGGGGCTAGATTCAGGTGTGAGAAGAAGTGAGCCACCACCTCCTGTAATTAGTGACCTGCTGCCCTTGCCAGTAAGGTGAAGTGCTAGCAGAGACAACGTCCTTCACATTTTTCTCCTATTTTAATTTATTTTCATCTCCTGAAAACAAATCTTAATCACTTGTGTTCTGGAGAAAAATTAGACAAAATTCAAAGCACCATTACTTCAGATCAGCTATTTTTATTCTGTTGAAACTCTCAGAGCTTGCATTTCGGTGGAGGGCCTGAGGAAGGATAGGGAGGAAGTACTTTCTTCTTTTAGTTTCATTCAGGGTGATGCCCAGCTCCAAAGTAGAATGTCCATCCATGGTAGTGGGACTGGGTGTCACCAAAGACACTGAGGTTCCTGGAGCTTGAAACATACAAATTTTACTTACCGTCTTAGAGAAAAATAAATTTTAAAAATTGACAGAAAAATCAGATGCATGCATAAATGCTTACTTAGAAGAAAAAAGAAATAATATATGTGTAAAACACTTTTAAGAGCTAACTTTTTTTTAAAAAAGGTAACAATTACCATAGAGGAATTCTGAAATAATAACTTTTATTATGCAACTAATGTATTTAAAAATTGATTCTCTATAATTTTTCAATCACATTTTCATGAACCATTAATTTTGTAATATTTCCTATAAAGGCCAAATGAAAGTAGTTTAATATTTCTACCAGCATAGCTAATAGAAATTTATAGAATTCAATCAATTATGTATTTTCCTGGATTTGGGTAATATTATGAAATTTTAAGAATTACTTTCAAATTTGGAAAATTTTTCTACCAAGTCTTCTTTAGATGCAAATTCAATGATTTCGGGACGTTATTACATACATGTGGTGTCTTGATTAGGATTACTATTGATGTGATGAAACACCAAGACCAAAATCAACTTGGGGAGGAAAGGATTTATGTGACTTACATATCCCAAGTCACAGTCCATTGAAGGAAGCCAAGGTAGGAACTCAAACCAGCAGGAACCTGAAGGCAAGAGCTGGTGCAGAGGTCATGGAGGGTGCTACTTACTGGATTGCTCCCTGTGGCTTGCTCAGCTACTTTCTTAAAGAACCCAGGACCAACAGCCCAGGGATGGCACCACCCACAATGGACTGAGCCCTCCTATATTAATCACTAATTAAGAAAATGACCTAACGGCTTGCCAGCAGTCAGATCTTATGGAGGCATTTTCTTTATTGAGGTTTCCTCCACTCTGATAAGCACAGTTTGTGTGCTTAACCTTAACAGTTTTATCTGATAATTGGAACAGTATTTTATATGTTAATGTATATTTCCAGGTATACCAGATTTGATTTCTCTGGACCACTTTGTAGTTCTTGCTTGGAAATTTTTGATGGTTTTGGGCAGCATGCTCAGTGAATTACCACAGGAGGTTTTCCTCAAAGCAAGTCTAAGTTGAGTGATTTTTCCATACATGGAGTCGACTATGCCCTTCATAAGTATATTCCATTGAAAACAGTGCTCTCCACAACAGCTCAGGGATCTTCTCTCCAAGTGAGCAAGTATGATAAAGAAGTCCTAGTAGAAATGGCTATGATTGTAGATGATCATAATAAAGAGAACTTATTTCACAGATTTTGAATGTGTGTAGATAGCTCACTAGAGAATAATTGTTAGACTTATGGTAAACCCACCTCTGTCTGTCAGCACTGTGGAACTGTCGTTCTCAGTCCAGAACCATATTTTGTGGCTATCTTTATTCTTTCTGTATCACAAACATCTAAGTGTAAAAAGAAAGTGTAAATGGAAACAGATTTTTACTCTCTTTTAGTGTGTTTTTATTTGCATTTGCTCTCATGCAAAGCCAAAGAGATAGGGAAAGAAATAAACTTTGGGGGGCACTGTGGTAGTGGTTATACAGTCTCAAGGTTGATCCTAATTAGAAGATCGCTAGGGTGTTCCTAATCCTACAAAATAATATTTCAAAGGACATTTTCGAGAGTAATAAGAGTTTAATACCAACCAAAAGTCTGTTAGCTGAAAGGGATTAATTATGACATTAAAAGAAAGTGGGAGGGATTCAATGTAATATCCACAAAGGCAGAACTATATTAATGTAACATTATAAAATCCAAAAGAAATATTTGTAAATAATAAGAGTAAATATCACTTTGCATATTTCCCCTCTTCCCAGAGAAGGATTTGTCTGTTCTGAGTAGACGTTTGGTGGAATATTTCCTGTGTGAAGGAGGTGGCAGGTGGCTGCCATTTGGAGTGTGAAAACCACATAGAGTCATGTGGATATAATTCTGGAAAAAAATAATCAAATGACAAAAATAAATTTAGGAATAATTTTCTCTACCTCTTGTAAGTTATTCTGAGCAGAAATTTAGAAAAATATCAGAATAATAAGAGATAATAAATTATGTCTTACATAATAAATGCCAACATAAAAAGAGATATATTAAAATATTGGACTCTATAGACAATGAAAGGTTTCCCTTTCAAATTATATTAAGTGTAGATACTTTCTATAGCCATTAATTATATAGACACATTTATAATGGTTTCCACACAAATAGCTGGTCATAGCTTATTGATAGGACATTTGACTAGCATGTGCAAAGCTGTAGGTTTAATCTCTAGGACTGGCAAAGAACAAAAAAAAAGATTTTCACGCGAATCTTCAGCATGAAATACTGCTGTCCTTAGAGCCCACAGGAGTGTGTGGACATAAACTTTCAAGCCACAGATTAAGAACCTCCAGCTTATGCTTTACGTCTATTTCTGTCACTTTATTAGATGCTTTCCTATTGCTGCGGTAAAACACCATGACCAATGCAACTCATAAAGGGAAACATTTCACCTTACGGTTCTGGGGGATTAGAGTCTATGATGGCAGAGCAAAGCATGCAGCAAAAACAGCTGAAACTTCACAGCTCAAAGGGACATCAGGAGGCAGAGAGCACAAGAGTCTTTTGAAACCTCAAAGCCCACTCCCAGTAATACAGCTCCTTTACCAAGGCCACGCCTCCTTATCCTTCCTAAATAGTTCCACCAACTGGGAACCAAATGTTTAAACATATGAGCCTATGGGAGTCATACTCATTCAACCCACCATAATCAACAACTCACTTTTAGAAAAACTTTGAAGTTATCTTCAGTGTTACTATCTGTATCATGACAATCCTACTATAGAATATATAATTATTTTAAGTTCCAATGTTTTATGAGTATCTGTATATCTACTTGAATGTTAATACTCTTTTATTTGGAAAATGCATTAAATCACGGTACTGAAAAATAAACATGAAACAGAAAGAATTAAGACTACTTATCTCATAGCGAAAGTAACTAGCTGGCAAGGTTAATGACCCATAATATTACTTTAGGCTATCTCATCTCTCTGTTAACCATAATTTTTTTTACTTCTTTTCTCTCTCCCATCCTAGAATATGATTTTATCTTGTACTAGACTGAGAACATTAACAGCCATTAGACCCTATCCTCTTACCCAGGAAGCTACAGAAGTCATTTGCACTTGTACTGCCTGCTCTTCCTTCCTTGATCTGATAAACCAGTTTCCAAGAATAAATAACTTTGACTTTGTTTATAGCCCCTTCCCTCTCACTCTGACCACCATAGTGACATTTCCTACTTAACTCCATGTAACTCATAACTTTCCATCTATATGTTGACAAACACCTGATTTATATGTTTAGCACAGACTTATCTGAACTCCAACTCATGTGAATAGAGCATAGGATTATAATTTATGTTCCTTATATACTTAAACTTAGACTTTATAAAGTCAAACTCACCATACTGCCTCTCACCTTTCTCAGCTTGGGAATAACACAGTGTATTCTGTCTCCATCTGCGGCATCTATACTTAGTTCAAGTGAGAAACCTCGGCCTCATCCCAATTCCCACTGGGTGCCAACATCTAAGCCAATCAGTCCTGTTATTTCTCCACTCTGTTATGTTGTGGTTCAGGCTCCTGCTTTTTTGTTTCCATGGTAAGCATCTTTGTCTATCCCACTGTATTTTTTTCCACTTGGGCCTTTGCAAAAATTTAATGAGTTTTCTGCTTATACTTCTCCCTGTTTATGTCTCACTAATCTCCCAGAATTCAGAGTATACAATAAAGGTGTTGGTATGGAAGTAAAACTAGATTTAAGTTATTCAAACAACATAGGAAATGATGGAGAGCCATGTCAAGCCCTTCAGAAATCTCACTACCTGAAAACATAAAATGAATGTTTTTGTAAAATCATTCTCTACACAGTTTTTGGTGGGAGGACTGAGATGGTGTCTTGCTATATAGTCTAGGTTGATCCTGAACTCACAGTAATCCTCCTGCTTCAGCTTCCTGAGTATCAAGATTCGAAGAGTATACCACAATGTTCCTGGCTTAATTTTGTTTAGATGAGTCAATCTACAGCATAAATTATTTTAAAGAGAGATGCTGTAACATAACATAACATGCAACATTATATTTTCTAAAACTAATTTAAATATCTACATATGCTCATATTTATCTTTAAACATTTATCAAAATGGGACAAAGACTATATAAAGAAAAAGTAAAAAAGGGAGTCTGTCCTTGAAAAGTAACAACCTTTCCTATCCTGTATCTTCCTTAGTCTTTCATTAAAACTCTTAATGGTTTCTGCTTTTAGGTTTCTGAGTCTAATTTGATTATGTGCAATGTGTTGG
Source organism: Ondatra zibethicus (assembly GCA_004026605.1). Classification (NCBI taxonomy): domain Eukaryota; kingdom Metazoa; phylum Chordata; class Mammalia; order Rodentia; family Cricetidae; genus Ondatra; species Ondatra zibethicus. The sequence continues at coordinate 10,373 of PVIU01028442.1, read as the reverse complement.
AGTACCTATTTTAAACATTGTTGATTTCTTTCCATGATAAATGAAGATTTGGTGCACATCAATTTCTCTTGATTGGCCTCTCTTTCGTCTCTCACAGTAACTATTCCACTACTGTTAGTCCTTTGGGGGCTATTGTTGTACATGTAACAAGACATATTTCCTTCTACTTCATGTTTCTCTGGGTGTGGAAAATCTATCTTGACTCTTTCAGACCCTTCACCTTCTGATTTACTTACTTTGTAAGATTTATTTTCACTTTTGGTTTAGCAATACTGAAAACAGTTTCTACTATATAAATTGTTAATTTCCCCCATACTTTCACTTTTGATTTTAAGATCTTCATACTGAACAATTGCTTCTCTCATTACAGTAACTATATGTTGTGGTTCACTGCTGAGACAAGAAAATATATCATGATAACAAGTTTTTGTGTGTATAAGGCTCTTTCCCTATATGCACAAATTTAGCATTTTAAATCTACATATTGAAAAGGAGCTTATCCCATTATTGTAACTTTATGATGTGGGTCACTGCGTGACAAAACAAATATTATATGATAAGATGTTCTTCCTCTCTCTCTCTCTTTCTCTCTCTCTCTTTGTGTGTGTGTGTGTGTGTGTATAAAGTTCTTTCCCTATCTAAATACACAATTTAAATGTTATTTTTATCTTTCTTGGACAATCCCTCAATTTGTTTGTAGTTTCAAGATAACCATCAAGTGTACAGAATAGCTGCTACGTATCCTCTTTTACGCTTTTAAATGTTGATGATTTGTTTTTGGAGCTCACCTTGGAACTGATCTTACCACACAACAGTTCCATTGTGTCTTTCATTATTATCACCCCATTTTAGACTCCTTGTTTCCTGTGCCCTATGTCTTTCTCATTCTTGCTTAGTTACTTTATTTCCTGTGTTCTGTCTTAAGTAACTTCATGGAGAGTGGCGTCTCAAAGATAAATTTTCTGAGCCTTTGCAAATAAGCTTATTGCATCACAATACATGTCTAGGAATCTGGTAAGGAAACAACTTCCAAGTTCAAGTTCAAGTCTTTTGAAGGTGATCTTCCTTGCAAGCTAACAGTCAACGTTACCATCTTTTATCTCTGAAAACGTTTACACTCTTCTCTTTAACCTTGGTTAAACATTTTCTTTTTTAAAAATTTGTTTTAGTCATAAATAAATATGAAGTATTTTAGTCATTTACAGTCTCCATTTCCCCCAGATACCTTTTAAAATGTCCCCCTCCAAACTTCATGTCTGCTTTTTTCTCTATAACTCACTGAGTCCAATCAGTGCTGTTCATTTTCACTCTGTATAGTACCGTCCGCTGGAGAATAGGCAACCTATCGGTAGCTATACCCCTGGAGAAAAATGACTCTCCCTTCCGTGTGGCAGTCAGCTGCTGATAATTTCTTCAGCTGGGTGTAGAGCCTCACAGGTGTCTCCTCCCTCTACACTTGAGTCTGACTGCCTTGGTCGTGTGTAGGTCTTATTCAAACAACCATAGTGGCTGTGGGTTCAGACTGCAGTTGTCACACCATGTCCAGAGGGCAGCGTTTCTCAGCGCTTCACCACCCTTTTGCTCTTACACTGCTTTTTAATCCCACTTTTCATGATGCTCCTTGACCCTTTGGATAGGAATTGTGTATTGGTATCTCATTTAAGGTTTGACTTTTTAAATCTACACTTTGGCCAGTTGTAAATCTCTGCATTAACTACTTCCCACGCTCTCTGACCAAAGTTGAGACCAGCACAGATCTATTGGTGTGAACAGAAAGCTTTAGAAGACAGTTTGACAGCAGGTCATTTTGCAAAATAGTTGTTCTCACACTGGGGTGTAAGACCATCACCCCAGCATGAGTTTTGGATCAGATGTATAGTACCAAGCATGCTTTCCTCCTTTGAAGCAGCACTCAGTTAAAGCAGAAAGCTGTTGGTCACCGCCATAACAGCTGTGCCATTATTGCACCAGTGGTTATGTCTTTCATAGAGGGTAAGTACTATGCAAGCAAGATCCTGTGCAAGGTGAGGCTGTTGATGTCTTCTCCCCACCAGTGACCTATCTAGCACTTTCTAGCACCATGAAAGCTGGGCAGCAGGAATAAAGTTTCCTGGTCAAGGTTGATTTCTCATGCCCTAATATCAAACTATGTTATGTCTTTACCAATAGGTTCCCATCATGTAGTTACTTATGGTGAGCAATCAAGATCAGTGGTGCTAGCCTGTGTTGTTTTGTGTATATCTGGGCTGACCTAGAGAGTTGGTGCCTGCCTGGCACTGGGATTTATGTGAAACATATAGGAATACCATCATCCACGCTTTCAGGGCATCTTAATTCAAATTTCTTTTTAGAAAGGATGTATTTTTGTAATTCCTTTACAAACAGTGAGTTTCTATAAATCCTCAGTTCCAGGTAAGCCTTCCACACCCTCCTCTTCCCTATGCCCACCCTCATCCCCGCTTGAACCCTTAATCTCCAGTGTCTCTCCCCACTTCTTTCATATCCCAGGTCTTCAATTGTCTCCTCCAGTAATATTTTAAATGGGTGCATTTAAGACAGTAGGGTTTCATATCAGCATTTCACACACTTTAGTTTTGTTTACTACCTCCCGACTTTCCTTATTTCCCCACCCCCTCCCTGTTAAAACTTTTCCATCCCCCAAATTCCTCCTAGCTACTTTCATTTTGCCCATTTCTGGATTTCTGGCTTTCATGTGCACACAGTCATAAGCAAAGCACACAGAGCTAAGGTCCACGGTACGGGACAGAACATGCAGCATTTGTCCTACCAGGCCAGTTACATCCATCTTCCTATAAATCTCAGATTTCAATTTTCTTTACAGCTTCTAAGTGTTCTTTCTTGCTTCTAAGTATAGCTTTTCATGGCTCTATACTGTTATCTTGCTGTGTGTGTGACATCTGCTTGCTTATAATTGGCATGGCCGTTGAAAAAGTTCTTTTCTCTTCCTAATATTATCTATGTTTCCTTGGGGCACTACATCAGATTTGCTCTGACCTTGCTTGTCCTCAAATGTCAGGCAATGTCTAACTTTTTTTTTCTTATTTTAGAATGCTAAAAAAGTAGGTTGGTAAGTTTGAGTTTCCTGGAGATACAGTTACTATGCTGAAACAGGAGACTTGGTTTTAGCTAAGGTGTCAGCATCTCTGCTTTGGGGCTCCTTGGGCTATTTCCCATGATGAAAGCTGTTTTAGTCTGCTCCTTGGGACAAGGAGATAAGCAGTGTGTAGAGACTGTTTCATCATCATCCTCGCTTACTTTTGTGGGGCTAAGGATTGGACTCAGCCTGCCATGCGCGTTAAGCAGGCACCGCCATAGCGCTATGCTTCCACACTTTACGTCCTCACACTTTTAAAAACGAACGCTTCCAGTTCGCACACAAATGAAGGGGTTTCATCCGGCACCTCCACGCTACCTCCACACTTTTACAAACCCTTCCTTTGTGTGGACTGTGGATTCTAGTCCGCCTGTCACACTCGACTTCTGCGTGCACAGGAAGTGTCCTTCGTGTGCACTTCCTCCTCTTTGTTCTTCAGTCTCCCAGAAACTTACTGTATCTCTTTTCGCCAGCTGCTGTCCTTTGTTTTACTCTCTTTGACCCTTTTTATATTTTTACTGTCACTCAACTCCAATGCTGGGAGAGAGAAAGAGACCAACATATGCGCACAGTCTATTAACTTGAGCCACCACCAGGGTCTGCATTCTGTTTTCAATTAAAAGTAATAAACTGAATTTTATTTGACATTAAGAAAGGACATTCAAACATTTTAAGCTTTTAAGGCAGCTTTATTATGTTTTGTAGCTAGGTCTCTCACTATTCTTCTGATTCCTGTATTTCCGAGTTAATGCTTATTACAATTTTTAATCATGTTTTAGTTCTAAGATTTAAATTTTTGTTTTTCCTCTTGTATGGATTTTAATCAAAGTGGAAATAATTTGAGAATGCATTATAGTAAAAATACTTCTTATTGAAAAACACTTTGAAAGTACAGTATCCCCTCCCAAGTTTTCCATACCCAGAGCCTATTGTCTCTATTCAACAGGAAGAACGGAAGAGCCTCTGGCTGGCTTTAATATGCCTGGGTCTCTATGTAGTATTTTGTAGTCAAACTTGGAGGAGTCACCATTTGCCACATGTCATACTTCTAGCCAGTTGGAGTCTTCACTGAACACCTATATTTCCAACGAAACAGCGAAGGCATGCGGTCACCATTATATCCTTTCCCAGTATGCTCATCACACCCGACTTGAATGTTGACTGGAGACGTACCTTTGTGCACATTCCTTCTGCAGAGTTCAGTAGACATGGCTTCTTTATGCCCTACGTTAAACTATTACTCTACAAAAGAACTCTGTTACTGTTCTCAATGGTAAGCATCTATCGAACCTTATATGACAGAGGCATGCTCCCCTTTTCCTTGAACTTCAGCAGCAAAAAGAAAATCACTTAGAATAAACAACACTGGATACACTTTTAGATTATGATATTTATTTTGGGCTCGGTGCCTTATTATTACATTTCAGAAGTATTTTTCTGTTTTTTATTGTAATGCTTATTCTGATTCGTTTATTGTATTTTGAACTCGGGGACTCCTGTATCCATGAAAGCTTGTATAGCATTACCCTCTGCCACTCTTCCACAGCTATTACCTTCAATCTCCCTTAATATGTTCATCTTTTGCTTTTGATTTTCCTGTGCTTATCACAAGCCTTCCTGTGCATAAGCAATTTGTTTTTCAGCCATGCCCATTCAATTCCTTTCTGCGTGTGATTTCTTTATTAGTTCCATAATGGTGTTATTATAGTTTCAATTTGTTTCCTTATTTTTTCAATTTTCATCTACCTCATTCTGCGCTATTATCATTTTACATTTGAGTTCATATTTTATTCGGTTCATGCTTTTAATATGTATTTCTATGGTATGCAATGTTAGTTAAAAGTTTGCTTGCATCCTTTGAGCCTGGCTGCTGTGATTTCTTTTATTGTTGTCACTGTTTCCACACTTCTCATGCCACTAGTTTTTCACTAGTGAACACTGTGTCTACTTTTGTTTCCTATTCTGGCATAAACTGGCAAAATTCCTCTTCAGTCCCTCCCATGTTTCCTGAGTCTGAGGACCTTCCCCTGTAATACATAGCACAAGAGCTTGCTAATGATGTCTTCATTTCCGAGCAGCTGGGGGAATTAATGTTGGCAGATCAGCATGAGTATAGAATAGGTACAGCCCAGTAGTTCAAATATTCTATCTTTGGGCTTTTTATGTTTGATCTTCTTACTGGAGTGTTTAACATCTTCTGGTCCACTCAGGACGTGTCGGTGTCACTGGGAAGCCCTGTTGTGTCCTTGGTCTAATGCAGAGTTCTACACAGGAGCTCACACTCTGAAGGTATTTCACTCTCCTGAAGATTGTTTCTTACCGCTTAGTGCATTTCTCTGTTAACATCCACTTAGGTTTTTCCAAAACTACATGTTCAAATTTTCTTCTGATTGTTGTATTTTGTAACTAGGATATAGATGAATTTCTCCTACTATAATCCCCTCTAATAATATTTCTGTTAATGTCTGAGTTTTGTACATTTATATTTTGCTCTGCTAACCTTATCCATTTGGGCTTATTTGAACCAAGGGCTTTCATGGCTTCTGTTTATCATCCATTTTATTTGCTTTAATTTTTCTCGATCCTATGAAATTAGTAAATGTTCTGTATGGTTTTTCTTCTTCCTTTTCTTCTCTTCTTCTTCCCCCTTTCCTGCTCCAAATTAATCTAGTTTTTTTCTTCATGTTCTTCTGATTCATTTAGGTTTTTGACTGTTAGAAGTAATTTATGTGCATAAACATTGTGGAGGCTTGGCTGCAGAGGACCTGGACTGGTTCCCAGCACCCACATGCATAGACACATAAGCCATCTTTGAAAATAAGTAAGAAGGAGGGAGGAGGGAAAAATAACAGTAAGGATGTCTAAAAATGTCATAAGGAAACATGCAAATAGCTATTTTCCCTAAAAGTTATAATACACATAACTATATAAATATACAGATACACTTTAAACGAAATTTTATTATCTGGGCTGATAATGCTCCCTCAAGAGCCAAAGACCACCTAACAAAAATGCTAACATCAGATATGAGAAGCCTTCTTTTAATTTGTTAATCAGGGTATCCAAAAGACTCCCCCAAACATACAGGCTATTACCATTGCCCTTAATTGCTCCCCTGTGTCTCAAGATAAAAGGCAAATTCCTATTGCTGAAGACATCATGAACTTCAGACATGGAGACCAGAAGCTCCTGAGTTGGAACTGACTTGAATGCCTCCTCCATGAGGACCAGTTTTTATGGTACATAAAAGCACCATGCAAGCTTCTAAACGAGGGGAGCAACCAACAGCCCTATCCAGCTATGATTCCTATGAACCATGTCAACAAGCATGGCAGGATAACACTAGGGGTGGTAGTGTATAAAGATAAAACAAGGCAATAGTGGCACACATGCCTTGGTGGTAACCAACAGCTCTCATTGAATTTAAGACCTAATCCACAAGAGGGAAACAGTTCCTGGTGCTGGAAACCTAGGCAACTACCCAGAGCTAGTGGTGTCATGGACCTTGGGTATAAACATACAGGCACCACTTTACTAAACCAAAATAATCCCTAACTATATTCTAAATTATTTGTTCATATACCCATAGGTGTCTTCTACACTTTCTCACCAAGAAATTTTTTTTTGCAAAAAAAACAGAGACCTTTATGCAAATCCACAACTAATCAAAATACACATCTGTGGAGCCCAGTTCCAATAGATACATCTACAAAACAACTCCTGCACCCAAGGCTCCAGGATCATTGTGGAAGAGAGAGATGATAGATTGTAAGAACCAGAGGAATAGGAGGCTTGAGTGAGATTCTATCTTCTGTTCATCTCAGAAGCTACACCCATAAAGTCTCACCAACATGGCTACTTTAATATGAGTTGAACAAGGACAACTAGACATGTTAACATAGGAAAGGAAAAGTCCATGACAAACCAACCCAACACAAAGAACTATAGACAACTAAGGAATGCTGAGAGATAAAGAAATAGTCTTCTGCAGGGAAGAACATAATAATTGTTTATCTAATACCAAGTGGTTAGCCTTAAAAACATACATACAAGTATGTATAATGTATACATACATTATACAGACTTAGCATGTTATATTTATGAATTATATATATATATATGTATGTGTGTGTGCCTGTGTGGTATGTTTGGTATGTGTGTGTGTGTGTGTGCGTGTGTGTGTGTGTGTATGCGTAACACCACTTATGAGAAAGGAGGCCATGAATTTGAAAGAGAGCAAGGAGGAATATATGGGAGGTTTAGAGAGTTGAAAAAGAAGAAAGAAATTATATAATTATATGATAATCTCAAAAATAAAAGAAAAAATAAAAATAAAGTTTGACTTATTCTTTAATGCACAGCAAATAATGGAAATTTGGATATATATATCAACATGCATGCATTTAGCAAATTTTATGGAGTAAATATACCTGGGTCACAAACTCAGATCAACCAGTAGAAGTTGTTCCTAAAGCTGTATACTCCTTCCTGGTCCTCCTTCCCTTTGGAAAGCTGGCTTCCTGTCTTCTTTACCATTATGGTTTTGCCTACTGTAAACTTTGTATGAATGAACTATTGTAACATGAACCCTTTGTGTCTGCCTTCTCTTGCCCTTTGTTTGCTGTTAGAGTTTTGTGTTACTGATTGTACCGTGTGTGGTGACCAGATGCTTCTCTTATGTTAAGTGTCATACCATATGAGAACTGCCCATTCTGTGGCTGCCCCACAGGAGGTTGGTTTTAGGTGTTTGGTGATTATAAGTAATCCTGATTTGAATATACTTTCATTTCCTTTATTTATTGTAAGATCACTTTATTGTAATTAACTTACAAATAATACCATACAGCAAGATTAAGGTAGCAACCCAAATAAATACTTGCCTAGTCCCCAACTCTGCACATCCCAGTGAACTTCTTTAGAATGGCCATTCTGGAGCCATAGAGTATTTTACTTTTTCACTATAAATTTCATTATTATGCTTTTATCAGTCAAAAAGAAAAGAGAACAAAGTGTCAGAGTTGAATCTAGAAAAGCAGTTCTATAAACTGCTTCATGACTCGTATCCTTTTGCCTACCTCACTTCCTTCCTCATTACCCAATCTTACCCTTTTGGGTCTCTTTTCAAAATGTTATACTATATACACAATTATAGTGTTTACATGTAAACACGCATATATTGTAGACTAGGATCAACATATGAGGAAGAACATTTTCTTTTCTTTCTGAGTTTGGGTGGTCTCACTTAATATTATGCTTTCTAAATCCATCCATTTTCCTTCTGCAAATTTTGTGATTTAATCTTTCTTTAGAGTCACATAATAACTTACTGTGGATACATACTACATTTCACTTTCAATCCATCTGTTTATGGGTTTCTTGTTTCCATTCCTGGCTATCATAAACCATGTAACAATGAATTTGGCTGTGTAAACATCTCTGGTAAGATATTAAGTTTACTAGGCACATGCCTAGGTATTGGCATATCGTTTGATCATATAGCAAGTTCTATATTTAGCTTTATGAGGAACCTCCAGACTGATTTCTACAATGACTACACTAATTTGCACTGCAACCAGTACTGTAAGGGTTCCTCTTTTCCCACAGCCTTGCCAGCATTTGTCTGAATTCCTTGATGATCTCCATTCTGACTGGGACGAGTTGGAATCTCAAAGATTTACTATGCATTTTGCTGATGACTTGGGATAGTAAACATTTTATGAAATAGTTTTTGGCCATTTCTGTTTTTTTTTTCCTAATTGAGAACTGTCTGTTTATTTCATTAGCCCATTTGGTGATTGGAAGTTTTATTTTCTTGCTAATTTTTGCAGTTGATTGTAAATTCTGAGTATAAGCCATGAATCCAAAGTATGACTAGCAGTCTTTTCTCCCGTGTTGTGGGCTGTTTGTGGTGGTGATAGTTTCCATGGCTGTGCAGAATGCAGCATTTTAATTTAATGTAGACCCATCTATTGATACATGAGCTTAGTCTCTGTGCTGTTCAAGTTGTGTTCATTTCCTTCTTGGAATCTATCTTTCGTTTATGTTTAATTTCCATTTCTGTTGGGTTTATGACTCAGCGTTAAATATTAGAGCTACTGGATCTCATGCTGTATGGTCAATATTTATTGTTGAAAGTCTTTTGAGGGGGAATTTGCCAATTTTTATTTCCATGTCAGGTGCACAAAAGTTGTACTACGTGTTCACCGCAACGTGAACACAAAGCACTCCTTGTTTCATTAGATTTTACCTGTTACAGGGAGTTGCTGATGAGAATCCCACTTTAATGTATAATTAAATAGTGAGTTATCACCTTTAGTCTGACTTCCCTAGCAGTTGGTAAGACAGACTCTGAATTCCTATGTTTGGTTTCACTATGGTGAGTCTAAGTGCAGATGTATTTTTTTACACTCTTTCTTGTTTTTTGTAGTTTACTTCCAGCTTAAGGAGTAATATTCTTATTTAATTTAAGGGGACTCAGCTCTTTTAAAACAATATTTCCTTGTGACTAAACTTTCTATTTTTTCATGTTAACAGTACCGCTTACCTTTCTGTTTCTGATGCATAGGGTCACTTAATTTTTGAGCCCAGAGACATACTTTGCATCTTTTCTTTTAAATTTTTATATATTTTGTTCTCTGTTGGCTCAGAAAATGTGTGTTAAAGTGGAATTTCTGTAGTTTGACAAGAGTAGATAAAGTGAAGATGTACATGACATTTATTTTAAACTAAAACAAGTAATAATAAAATATCCAGTTTTACCATTTTGGTACCCCATATTAGAGACGTATTCTCATTGCATAATCCTTTGAAACATGATTTAACGTGCAGTAATAATAGTTTAATGGAAAGAAAGGAAGCATTTGTTCATAGAATCATTTAAAATGGCTTTGGTCTGTATGAAATTATCTCCTATTCCTACGTTCTAGTACAAAGAAATTTTCTAAGTAGAGGGACATTTGATTCTATATGATACTGTGATTTCATATGTTAAATTTTTATCTAATTAAAAAGGTTAAAATTTCCATGTAAAATGCATGTGACGATAAGATATGCAAGAATGTATTATAAAATACATGTGAGTATATATGTATATACATATACATATACATATACACACATATATATGAAATGTGAAAGCAAATAGGAGCAAATGAAGAATGAAGGGGAGAGAGAGAGAAAGTAAGAAAATAAAGGAGAGAAACTAAAGAGAAAGAGTGGGGAGGGATTGGAAGGAGAAAGGGGTAAAGAAAAAGAAACA